>JANFOE010002852.1:0-47116 GCA_025667525.1 Glebionis coronaria
AATCATGAACTTAAATGTGAACGTATACGTGATTGTGAACATGAACGTGAGCGCGATTCGCGAACGCTAATTTCGATCTGACAAGATTGTTGATGGAATACTTTGGAATCATACGACCTATTGTTGAATTTCCTGCAGCATGTCGGTGTCCTATCTGAATGCCTGAGGACATAGTTGCATCAATTTATGTTATACTGCTTCTATCAAAATTCTGCCTGGGATTACGGTACCTTCTGGTGGAATATGAGTGATTAGACATGAAAGAATTTTGAGTCTGGTAAAATAGATCTCTCGTAGCGTAGGATCTTATGGAATACAAAATTTTAGTGTAGGTCCTCTCCTTTATGTGAAAACTTAGCCATAGAAAGCTAATTAAGAGGACTTTCAGCAATTTCTGCGGTAGTAGCCAACTAAATTCTAGAAATTTTGTACTTCGTTCACCGGCGTCGGTCGTGACCATCTGGTGATGGCCTTCCCCTTCGCGAGATTGTCTGAAATTCCTTTCTACTGAAATAGTATGGTCCAGAAATGCCACCTTGTTCTACTGGGATTCATATATAGGAAGCTGCGTATATAATTTTTCTCCTATCGGAGAATCTATTTCACTGAGAGAAGATGATTATCTTGTACCTCTCTAGAATTTAGAAGATCAGAATGTTGTCAAAGAACATACTGACGATTTTGTCTGCGAAGTCATAAAAAATTTTTATTCATAAATTTGATACTATAGCTGGAGCATTAGGGAGCTCAGAAGTATAATTCAAAAAAATTTTAGAGTGACTATAATATGTGCAACAACAGTCTGGAAACGTCATGTTCTTTCTCTCACCACTGATGGTGGCATGATCGTGAATTTGTTTTAGAAAAATGTTTAAGACATCGTAGCAGGTCAGATAAACCTGCTATTTATGGAATGAACATAGATTAGAAATGGTGATCTTGAAAAAATAAAATTTAGTGGTCGATACATGATCTCATGATACCGGCCTTCTTACTGATAGACATAAACGGTGTACTTCCTGGAGGTGCGTTAGGGTGAATAAAGCCTCGTTTCGGTAATTCTTGCAGCAATTGCTACAACTCTTTTAACTTAGCTTAAGCCTTGTGATCAAGAGTTCTGAAAACAGGTTCTGTTCTTGAGACTAGCTCGATGTTAAATTTCTGTCTCGTGGTTAGGAAGGAATTTCTTGAAAACTTTCTGAAATTATATCTGGAACTCTAGATAATCTGCTGATCATGAATTTAAGGAATTTCAGAAGTGAATTAATAACAGGTAGGTAAAAGTCTTCGTAGCTATGGAGTGATAGTCACGCGCTTGTAAGACAGAAATAATTCGTACTGATTTTTCTGACCGAAAGTATAATGAATATATTTGGGATTTAGTAAGACGGATCTCGTCGTTAACTGAAAATAAGGCTTTAATAAATATGGTGATACTGTTGAGTCCTTTCTGGCTGAGAGGTAGGTAAATACCTGATTTACATAAAACTGACATAGGAATACGTGGAGTAATGTGGCGACTTCCACTGAGTGGGTTCGTCTGTAACCTCACATAATGATTACCGTGTGTTTAATCTGAATAATAATCTAGTGGTGGTGACTGAATTTTAATGATCTGATTCATGCGTGACATAATAGAACAGGTATACCCCTTTCTGAAGGGTACCCTGAATTTCTGAGGGCCCGGTTTAGAAACATACTGGAGTTAGGAGTTCTGACTCGTACTCTGAGAAGATATTCGTATGACGTGTATAATGACTGGTGTCCTAGTGTCTTCTGAAACGATACTTGAGATTTGTGTCTTGACTGTTGTCTGGACATGTATTTTAATGGATGAACATGGACAAGGCGGAAAATATTTGGTAACTGCTAGGATTGGCGGACCGGTTAGACTACTGACCTCTTGTATTTCTGGTCACGTCCGTGCCGGAGTTCCGATGGTTACTGACTGATTAATTATAAGTACGATGGTTGTCACTACTGCTTTGTCTGTCACTTTCTGACGGTCGTTATCATGACCGTGATTCATGTAATTATTTCTGCTGAGTGGCCGGCTGGGTTCCGGTTCCCACTCTTCTGAATAAACGGTTAGTTGAGTGAAGTGTGACATTTAGCTGAGAAAGTAAAAGCGTGGAATAGAATGGTAGTGTTAGATGGTAGAAGTTTACTCTCGTCAGAAATTTCAAATTTATAGTTTTCGTCCTTGTTCTGTAGAGTCTTCATAGTATAAACTGCATCAGCATCTTGAGAAATCTCCAAATTATCAGCAGCATCAGCAATTGTGAGGTCTTCAAAGTGTTAGCGGCATCAGCATCTAGCAAAATCTTCAATTCACGAGCAACAACAGCACCTGGTAGAATATCGACAAGTGGAAACGCCTGAGATGATTGAGGATCGATTAGCAATATCCATTGAGTAGGGTACCTGGAGTACACCTGGACTACTATACATGAAGTATAAAATGAATACTGCACATGAAGCATATTTGAGACACTGTACGTGAAGTACACATGAAATACTGTACATGGAGTATAACTGAGACACTGTACATGGGGTACATATGGAATACTGTACATGGAGCTGGTGGAAATTTTATGGGATGATCGATACTAGTGTCGCTTGTCTGAGATTATCAAAGAAATAAATTGATTTAAACGGTAGTAAACTGAACTGAAACGATTAACATGATAGGCTGATAATTTCTGCGTAGACTTAATGCTGGTTGTATAGAGGCTAAAAAGTATGACTAAACGGAGTTTCATCAACATTTAGTATCAAGACATGGTTGTTAAAGACCAGAACATGATTTATCATGAAATAGTATTTGACTGTAATCCTTCTGTATTTTAGCATGAAACATTACCATTCTGTTGAAAACATAATACTTGTAAGGAAACATGAAACTAAATCATCATGTAGATGACATCAACGTGAGGGTATGAAAATTTGACTGTCACAAGGAACATAAATAGTCAAATCAACTGAGATGTAATATCAACTGATGTGGACGGCTATGGTTCAATCCACAGAATTCAAAGAAGAAAACATGAGACTAAGTATGGGCTATTCTGGTTCGATCCATACTGGTCAAAATTTTCTGAGAACTGTCATGTATAGAAATTTATAATCTCGGACTAAATATGGATGGCTGTAGTTCAATCCATACTTGTCAAAATTTTATGAAATGTCATGATATGACAAAGGTGAATAACTATGGATCGGTTCAAATAGCATTTGACTGAAAAGCATGAAATTTGACCTGAATAATGGTGAACGGTTATGGCGGGTTCACTAAGTGATATTTGACTGAAAACATGAATCTGTCATGAGTAAGGGTAAACGCCTATGGTCGGTTTACCAATACAAAATCTGAACGGCAAGGGTGAACGCCTATGGTCAGCTCACCAAAACGAAAATTTCCTAAAAGCACATGCGACTAAATATGGCTAGTTATGTACCAACCTTTTACTTAGTCAAAACTTTAAGAAAACTGACTGATAAATGAAGAAAACTGACTGAATAATCCATGAGAAACAAGAAGATAACAACGCCAAAATCTGGGAAGTTCCTGGTGACTACCCACTAGTCACATGTCAAGTTTTAGAGCCTACAGGTCGAACCTCGCTCTCTGATACCATAATTGTAACACCCCACTTGGATAAGTGGACCGTTACGTGTATTTATGGCGTGTCATCAAAGCATAAGGTAAATGTACTAAAACATTAAATGACCATAACGGAAATACCGGAATCAAACATCGGTAATCCAACCTAAGCTCAAAACATGAAAAATAAAACACTGAAAGAAAGGACTAAACAATGTCCAAATAAGCAGAATGATGTGAGTGCATAAAATAAGAAGTCTGGATAGCTTCCATCCCAAATGCACGTGCTCTCAGAATCCTAAGAGCGCCCCGGTGTACCTGCCGTTAGAACATGAAAGGGAACTACGGTTGAGCATAACGCTCAGTGAACGGATATAGCATGATAAGAGTGTACTGAAAGTAATGGAATAGAAGACAACAATGAAGCTATAAGACTGATATGTAACATGTGGTAGAACTCTGCATAAAACCTGAGAAACCTGGTTCATATATACTGAAACTGAAATATAACTATTAATTCTGAAAACATGCATTTACTGTATTATAATTGCCAGAGCTTATATAGGTCACGTGCTGTAACAACCGTGCATGAATAACTGGAGGGGTGACCTCGTCATGCTGTAGAGGGGTGACCTCTAAATAACTGTGCTGGGTGGAGGGATCAGCTCTAATGTGAAGGATGTAGAGCACACACCACATTCACCCTGATAACTTGTAACACATATAAGCCTAGGATGCATCCATGCGCCCCACTAATAATACTGATAAAATGGCCAAGCTGAGCCGAGTGGGACGATGCAGGATATCACTCTCCTGCATGTGATTCACGACACCGGTGCCTCTAGTGTCGTGGTTACGGTACCTCCGTAACTAGTACATAAACTGGTCGTGCTTGTATATAATGCTCAGGAAATTTATTTAGTTATTAACATGATTACTGATAAACTTAAACATATACTGGGGAAAACATTTGGCTGAAGACGGGGAATCCTAATCATGCATAGAAAGGAAGTCCTTACTGAAAGGACGGAAAATCCGTACCTCGTGTCCAATAACCGACTGAGATCAACTGACCGAAAGTCTACTCTGATTTCACGCGAGCTACATGAATAAGGACGCGAATAAGTTAACTGATATTAGTTTATTTATTTTTTACTGATCTTATTGGCTTCTTATTTATTTATTATATTTCTGAAATTCTGTACGTATATTAACTGATAAATCTGATCTTATAATAATTCTTTTAATGTATTATCGTTCTACTATCAATTACGGTACAAGCATATTTCTGACGCTATAGTAACTGTATTAAGTATCCTGCTTAAAATATAAAGTTTCTTAATTAGAAAGTTCCCAAGATAATTCAATTCATTTAATAAAATTATACCCATTTAGAATATTAAAGAACTATTTAATTTAATACATTCAAAATATATTTTAACCATTTATAAAACAATTATATTAAAAGGTATAATATAAAACTCTTCGTTTTATATGTTTAACCTATAACCCGAGCCTACCGAGATACCCCAATCTCGGTCACACTAAACAATTTCACACTATATTAAATCTGTCTATATGAACTTTACGACAGAAAAACTGTCACAAAAAGGTGTGACCAAAAGCTGAGTGTTTAAACTGTCTATAAAGAAAACTGTCACAAAAACAGTCTGCGACGGAAAATACTGTCACCAAACCGTCACTAATCTGAAAATAAAATCCTTTATTTTCTGTTTAGAAAACCTGGTACTGACTTTACCCTTATTCCCACTGTTTTTCTACGTTTTCCCACTGTTTGGTCACGTTTTCCCCCCGTTTATATACACCAAACGTACCCTTATGTTTTCTGCCGTCCCAAACGCACCCCTTTGCTGATGTCTCAGACCCAAACACAATCCCGCAACCCCTAGTGGGTCACGACTGGCTCAAGACCACCACTCCGAGACCCACTGGTCTCGGTTATTGTGAAGCTAAACAAACCCGATACCACGATTCATTTTAATTCGTGATTACCCTTTTTTTATGATGAATTTTGCTTGATTAATCATGTATGATTCGGGGTATAAGAAAGGAATAGCACAATTACCGTTGTGGGATTAAGGAGAGACAGTTACTCGCCTCCAAATCAATGCTTGGGAAAATCAAACTCGTCCCTGATTTGTCTTCTAGCCGGCGGCCATCATTCACCAAAACCCTAAACCGTTTGTTTTTTTCTTTTTTTTTTTGTGTCTGCGTTCAGATTTGACAAAAGGGGGAACTCCCCGTTATTTTTTTTGTGCATTAAAATGGGTTTGATCCCAAATTTTCTTTTCTTTCTTTCTTTTTTTTAAACAACCAAACGGCCCCTTTTTCTCTTTTCTTTTTTTATTATTCCTTCTTTCTTTTTTTTAAACGTTCGTTCTCGAAACCGTGTATTTAATATTCTAAAATTAAATACGGGTTTTACAATAACGGTAACAAATTTTATTAATTAAAAATATATTTTTTTCTTATATATAATCCTAATATTCTTATTTTTAACACACACACACAACTAAAATCTCTCTTTCTAACAATAAACCTTATACAAAAAATGAATAACGAATGGTCCGGTGAAGAAGATATGGACGATTTAGATTATATAACCCAGCTTGAAGAAGAAGAAGCACAAGAAGAAGCTGAGGCCATACAAAGGCGTATATACATTAACCGTCGACGTGACATCGCCGAAGCACGTTTGATGGAATATTACTTCGACCCGTATCCAAAGCATCACGAGGAGTATTTCCAGAAGCGGTATCGAATGCGACGTTCTCTTTTTTTAGAGATTGTTCAAGGTATTGAAAATTACAATCAATCAAATAATCCTCTGCCCAAACACTTTTACTTTTTTACTAGCCGCATTGATGCAACAGGTTTTAAAAGTTTTAGTGTAATTATGAAATGCACATTTGCCATATGCCAATTGGCGTTCGGTACACTGCCAGATTCATTAGATGAATACTTGCAAATGGGTGCACATTGCGCACGCGATTGTCTTGATTACTTTATGATGTGCATAATAGATTTGTTTCAACCCAAAATTTTAAGCAAACCCCCTCCAGCTGACATTCAAAAGCTATATGCCGCTCATAATACGATTCATGAGTTTCCCGGGATCCTTGGAAGTATAGATTGTATGTATTGGGAATGGATTAATTGTCCGAGATCATGGCACGACTAATTTGGTAGAGGGGATAAAAAATACCCAACCATAATACTAGAGGCTACTGCATCATACGATTTGTGGATTTGGCATGCATTTTTCGGGGTTGCAGGTTCAAACCATGATATTACCGTTCTCAATCATTCACCTTTATTTGCTGATCTTTTGGATGGGAATGAACCTGAGGCCCCGTATGTTGTAAAGAGCAAACTTTTCATAGAGGGTACTACCTTGCAGACGGTATTTACCCACAATGGTCAGCTTTTGTGAAATCATTTAGTATTGCACGCGATGAAAAATAGCTTTTTTCAAACGCCGTCAAGAAGGTGCCCGAAATGATATTAAAAGGGCATTTGGTGTCTTACAAGGGAGATGACGTATTATTGCTCAGTCAGCGCGTCAATTTACTGTGAACAACTTACGTAGAATCATGTACACGTGCATCATATTGCACAACATGATTTTGAAAAATCAGGGGGGTGCGATATCTGAAGCTGCAGAAATGTATATTTTTCAACAGGCAAATATATTAAGGACATGGGTCGAGCGTTGTGCAATACGTCAAAGATAACATAAAGAATTTCGTGATAAGCCGACACATTTAAGGCTTCAACGTTGTCTTATTGACCATATTTGGGAGCATCGTCAACCCCAAAATTACTAGTTTATATTAATTGTTGTGTTTTTTAATTCTTTTTTTCGTATCGTAATTTTTTTTAATCCGTATTTATAATTTTTATTTTCGTATTTGTAATGTTTTATTTGAGTGAAATAAATTTTATTTTGTGTGAAAATGAAAAGAAGAAAAATAAAAGATAGTGGTGGGGTCCAAATGAAGAGGGGTTGGGTGTGTTGTGAGTGAAGGGGTATTTTTGTTAATTGTGTTGGTGTGATGTGGCGTTGAGTTGGCAGGTGGCTAGGCAAAAATTTGACGCGCTGACTGAGCAATAATACGTCATCGGGAGGGAAGCGTCTAAAATGTAAGTCGACGAACACCATCCTTCGAGTAATCGAAGATCTCGATTAGGCATATGGTAGATATAAACCTCTTTTGATTAATGTTTAATCGCATAAAAATGTTACCGTTCAACCAGTTCGACAACTGTTGGAGGGTGTTAAAAACGAGTCTTCAACCGAAATATAATCATGTGAAGTATACTAATCCAAAATGGGATGCAATGACATTATGGAAACCGGGAAAACAAGTATTAAAAGATGAATTTTAAATATAAATTAGAGTGTTAATTTAACAACGGACGTATTGTTGACATGGTTGGCCGGTTCCTACCTATGTGTTATCGCGCATTGGGTCGATGATGGGCCGGCCTGGTACCGGGCGAGGTGGGCGATAGCTCAGGCAGCAAGTTTTGGAGGGCATTAAATTTTAGCTTCATGTATATTGGGTAGAAACAAAATAAAAAGTAGGAGATCTCAGTTTTTCTTCAGATTACAATGGAGGAAAAAGATACTGTAAATAATGAAGGAAGAAGATGGGGAAAATGACAAAAATAAAAAATGATGATTTATTATGGTATTGTCATGTGGGTTAACATATGTAGCTGTCTAGTACTTACCCTTTTCAAAAATTTCACTTGTATCTTACTATCTTGTATGCGTCTTAAATCTTGACTTGTCTATTTTATCAACAAAAAAAAATCTTAAACTTCTTTTGTTCGTATAAAATCTATAATACTACGTAATTTTTTGGAAAGTGCTTGTAGAATATTTGATTCACCACTATTCTATTAGTAGTATGTTAGCTCGTAGTCTAAATCCGTCCATTATATTATATGTACTGAGCTTTAGCCCGAGACTAGAGGGCATGGGCGGACCTACAATTTTAAAAACGATGTTGCAAAAAAAACCGTTAAGCCGAGTTACATCGTAAAAAAATAAGGTAACATGAAAATTTTGAGGGTTGCACATACGAATAGTATGAGAGTTTTGAAAACTACAAACGTACTAGTTTGTTACATTGCATATTGATGTTATCTTAAAGCATTGTGTTAATTATATTATTAGGTTTTATAGTGTTAGAATATAAAATATTTAATTTCACCTATATTTGTTTATTGATATGGTGATATTATTTTAGAATGTTATTATGATGAGGTCATTGACGGGTTTTTTTCTCTCAAGATAGCACCAACAACGTTTTAAGTGTTTTATTACGAAATTGCAATTCAAAGTTTATATGTATATTACAACATTTTCCTTATTAAGGAAACTTGGCTTGAAAATGAGCGACATAACTTAAATATATTACGATGTTTAAAAAAATATGGCGTGTTATAATGTTATTCGCTCAAGGAGGCATTTTTCTGTCACCTCGCCCAAGGCATCAGAAAACTCAGGACCGACCGTCGATCCACTAACTTGGAAAATGATGAAGCATACCATTTCGTTCGAAGACTTTCAATTCCTCACTCAGGTCCAACTTTATCCCATATGTTGATTAAAGTGTTCAAAAGATTTCATTTGGAAGAAAATATTTTTTCAGTTAAGTTAGATAATGCAACTAATGATATAAACGGAATGGATGACTAAATTAAGATACACTCCACCTTTGATTGACATATTCTATCATAGTCGATTTGTTGCACAGTCATTAACTTGGTTGTGTAGTCCGGACTAGCGGTGACCCCGATAGATCAAGGAGTCCGATTATGGGGTTGTTCAATACATTAAAAGAGACTGTAAACAAAAATCAATGCATAATTAAATAACGAACGAGTATAATATTATATCATAACCAATTAGATTTTCTATATAGATGCTAGCCAGTTTATAACTTTTGATGTTTTAGCTTTTTGAAAAGAAAAGGGATAATAGTTTCCTGTTCGATCCTGGATGGGATAGCTTGTGAATATGCTTTTTTTACAAGTGGAAGGGTATTGCCAAACCGAATAACAAGACTAATGCGAACGTCTTTGGAGATGTGTTTATGTTTGTTAGATCACTTGGACGCAACCAAGTGTATATAATACACATCAGGTTTGAAACCCCCTAGACTTCGAGGAACCAATCTACAAATATGAGGTTGAAGCGGGTCTAGTGCCATCACTTTTCGATGAATAAATATCACAGGATTAAGCTGCTACGGAAGCTAGGTACAACGGATCAAAAGATGAAATCAATTCCGATTAGCTATCCGATGTACTATGTTTATGTATTGTGTTTTAAGCTCATGTATTATGTTTGACATATTTTCTTTCCGATGTATTGTAATGTTGTATTAAATAAAAGAAAAGTTAAGATTTATGTAATTACATTATTACTAAACTGATAAAAATCAATTACAATTCAAACCTTGAAATTTTATGTGCATATAAACTCAAATACCTTTCTGGTGATATAAAGTACTACTTCTAACTCATTACGATTTATTTTATACAAAATATACAAGTTCAACAAAATATGACGAAACACATGCAACCGTCCGATTGGATGGTCATGCCGCGTGGCTGTAGAGCAGCCGGGTGGCTACACAATCATGTCGAGCGGCTACGATTCTCAATTAACAAATAAAAAAAATGATAAACTGGTCCAAATCGGTTACAAACCGAAACCGAACCAGTTACTGTCGGTTGAGTTTTTGTCCTCCAGAGTCGGATAATAACGGAATTCGTTAACCAGTCAAACCTGTTTTTTGGTTTTTTGAAAATAAGGTTCAATTTAACTGGCGTGGAAAACCAAATCGGTTAACCAAATGTGCACGACTGCCGAAGGATAACACATTCTGGAATAGGAAGCAACTTTTTTCTAACAAGATCGTTAGAAAAGTGACTTAAACTCCAAATGGTCTTTGTAATTTGGGATGAAAAATTATAGAGAGTTTAACTTACAGTGAAAATTGTTGAAAAGTGAGTTAAAATTTATGGTTCGTTTAAATTTGTTTGGCTTGTCCAATAAGTTTTGTTATTTTTGGTATGTCTGAATTGGGTATGTTTTAAGTCATTAGTTTCCTATAAAAAGAGGTCAATGACAATAGTTTTCTTTGTAAATTTTCAATTGTAATTTAGGGTATTTGAATAAAAGCTTACACTTCATTTGTTTGTATTAGTTTTAATCGACATTGTTTGTTTGAGTTATCCAACAAGTGGTATTAGAGACAGGTTCGATTCACCATAAAGAACAAGGAATAGAAAAAAAAAGTTGTTGGAGTTTCGTCTTGTTTTCAGGTTCGATCGTTTGTTTGGTTGATCGTTTTTAAGTTTGATCGTTTTTTATTGATCGTTTTCAGGTTCAATCGTTTGTTTAATTGATCGTTTCCAGGTTCGATCATTTGCTTGGTTTTGGATCGTTTTCATATTCGATTGTTCGTTTGATTTGTTTGAATAACATATGAATAGTTATTCATTCGTTTGTTTGAATAACATATGAAGAGTTATTAGATCGTTTGTCTGAATTTGGCTAGTATCGCTAGCGTTTGGAATTTTGAATTTGAAATCAAAATGTTCGTTTATTTTGAAGCTTCGAATAGAATTGAAGTCACAGTGAAGATCGCTATAAAAGTGACTTAAACTCCAAAGGGCGTTTGAATTTTAGCTTGAAAAATTATGGAGAGTTTAACTCACGCTGGTGATTGTTAAAAAATGAATTAAACTTTAGGATTCGTATTATAAATTTATTTATATAATTTGTTTGACTTATCCTATAAATTTTGCTATTTTTTATATTTCTCAATTTGATATGTTTTAAATAATTGGTTTCCTTATAAATTGAAATTAATTACATTAATTATCTTTATAACTTTTGAGTTGTAATTTAAAATATTTGAATACAAGTTTTGTTTCATTTGTTTGAATTAGTTTGTTCGATTTTTATCTGTTTAAATTATCCAACAAGGAGTCGCAGCAAGAGCATTTATTTGGTTTAGTTAAACCTTAATAATATTACACAGCTGCCAACATGCAGTAATTAAAGGCCAACCAATGAAACAACATACATTTCCACACATACACATAATCTACACTGTTTATATTCGTTTTTGTTTGTTTCTGTTAGATACACGTTCAAATCATTCCAAATTTCTCTATTTTCACCAATCAGATATGCTGATCTGCTCAACGGGTTAAATAACTTAAATTGCAATTGACAAATTAATGGGAAATTACAACCATGAGAATAGAACTTAACAAGATTCGAAAGAAAATAAACTGCGATAAATTAAGACATGTCTCAGTTTATGCATACCAAAAACATACCGGTAAGATGCCTCGACTTATAATGAACTGTCGTTGTGGGCGGTCTCCACAACTTTGAAAGTATAGCCATGGGCATGTGAAGAACTTTGGTGTATGATTATTGCATCTAGACAATAACAAATGAAACTTCTAAAATGCATAAAATTAACTGAGACAAACTTTACAACAAATGTGAGAATTGCAGCCGTTTGGAATATTAAAAAGGTTTGGTACTTTACTTCTAATTAACAATTAGTAAACAAACTTTACGTGTTAACTCACATGAAGTTTCCGATACAGTTACATACAGCACCTTTCCACGTTTTATTTTCCCTTTTCCCACAAGATACAATGATTTAACCGCGTATCATATAAGTTTATAACACCATATATAAACACATATACTAGCTCATTCATTTCATTATCATATCATCAAACATTCATACCTTCCTACACTACAAACTATATTCATCACCTTTTAGTTTTGCTCTAAGCTTTTGCTACTTTAGATACGAAGGAAAGATGTACAAGAGTTCAAAATCGGATATGGGTCGTCGCGCTTGGAACATACTGAGATTGGCCTTGTTATGGACAAGAAAAGGTGGAGTTTTTGCTTTGAAGAAACGAATTATGTTGTCACATTTTAACCGTTCGAATAAACACCTTGGATTCTTGCAAGAAGGTGATCGTCAACTCTCTTTGACGCCACACCTATTATTCATGTCAAGATGCATCGTCCTAACTCCATGCGCTTCCATTTGCCTCACACTACAAAAATAAGGGGCTTTTAGGACCCTTTTGTGGGACACTTTTTTTTTCGGGGTCCTAACATGCATTTTACAGGACCAGTTAACATTTGAGTCATATTATAGTGGTTTTTTATAGGACACTTAATAAGCGTGACCTATTAAGTTGATTTACAAGACACTTTTTTATTATGGTACTATTATGATATAACTTAATAAGACATTTGATATAAGGGTCTTATTAATTACATTTTATAGGACACTTTTTTATTTGGTCTTATTAGATTATAATCTAATATGACACTTTTATATATGGGTCTTATTAGATATGATTTCATAGGACCCTTATTCCATTGGGTATTATTATGAATGAATACAAAAAGTTTATGACTTTTATATAACACAAATAACCAAATCACACAATTGCTTGTTTAATAGTAGCCGTCTTAGTTTTTTTTACTGTTGTAAGTCTCGTTACAATCATCATTTAAACTTTAAATTGAATAAAAATCACACCATATAAAATTGTAAAATACTTAGAAGTTTTAGGTATCTAAAAAATAAATAATTGAAACAGCTTTTACAAACAAGTACTGATCCCGTTCCGAATTAGTGGTACCGAATTTTTTTCACCTTATTTCGTAATACTGGTACCATATTGAACGGGATTCGGATACCGAGAATCGATACGATTACGATATGGTTCCGGTTCGGTTTCGGAATTCGCGACAAATACCCATCCCTAAACAAGTGACATTTAAACTAAATCAAAATGTATTCACGTCACATGTAGCATGTAGCAGTAACATTTATAATGACAAATAGAAAAAAAAAGAAAAAAAGGACTAGTTATGTAATGTTCCAAAGTGATAAATATATCCTAATTAAAAGCTTATCCTTAAACCCCTGCCTAGCTCCCAGATGATCGGTACTAGCTAACAAATCATACGAATCTGAATCATCAACTCAAAGTATAACTGAAATTTCTTTCTTTATCTGTGGCAAAAGAATCAATCGAGCATCTATTCAAAGGTTAGACATTTCTTTAATAATCATAAATACAATGTAATTTTTGATAATTCAATCAAACCATCAATTGATGTTGATATGCATTATTGGAATTAAAGGTTAATTAAGATCAAAACATCAATGATGATATGATTTATTGGAATTAGAATTGATAGAATGATTGTTAGCTCTCATATACTGTTTGAGGGAATTCAATGTGAGGTATGTTGAAGCTTAGTTTGTTTTACCTAAAAGAAATGGGTTCTGTTTAAAGACATTTCTTGTTTCGTCTTGTTATATGTTATTTGTGTTCTTATCAAACCAGCCATACTACTGTTTCATATGCTAGATTTACTTTTACAATTTTTATCTTGGCTGAATGTTACAAGATTTATTAAACCTCAAGTTTGATGGACTAAATCCAATGTACTGAATCCATAATATAAAAATCTGGTATGTTAATCTTATACGTTTAAAAAAGTAGGTGATTAATGAAGACGCCGGTGGTGGATCACCGGAAAAAATCGTTGGAAAACTTGATAACCTGCTTACACTAGATTGAGAAAAAATAAGTTGAGTACATTAAATTGAAATTATATATAAATTAGGTACACTTATTAGACCTAGCTTTAAAACGTGCAATGAACGATTTGCAATATTCACTTATTTTATGTATTTGTTGTGGATATTATGTTAGTTTTCAGTATCGGTGTCATAAGACTGTTTTGCTTGTGATAATACTATTTTAACAATTCCTAAACTCAATATTACTCAATTCATATCAATGACTTTAAACATGTTATCTAAAGAACGCGTTTAAGTAGAATGTATGCATATTATATTTTTGTATTTTAACTTCTAATTTTTGTGTTTTGAATCAAGCCTTGAGATGGATACTAGCTGGATGTCTTTATCAAGGGTGACCAAGGAATACGAAAAAGGCTTGGATAAGTTTCTTGATTTTATGTTTGCTAATGAGTCTACTAGTGGACACATATTATGTCCTTGCGCCAGATGTCTTAATGGAATATGGGTCGATCGGAACGATGCTAGTGATCATCTAATATGTGATGGGTTTATCAAAGGTTATCAAATTCCACGTTCAGTATCCCGACTCGCTACTTTTCCCGTACCAGATACACAAGATGACATGAATTTAGATACACAAGATGGCATGCAACTGGATACACATGATGACATGGAAGGATTGGTGCGTGATGCCTTTCGTATCTCTAATCAGAACAAACGTTCTCGCGAAACGTGCAAAAAAGATGATAAAAATAAAGGTACGCCAAACGCCCTTGAAAAAAAATTTAATGCTGTATTAGAGGATGCAAAGAAAGAACTTTATCCTGGATGTAAAAATTTTTCAGTTCTTTCTTTTATCGTGAGATTATATCGTAGTAAGTG
The DNA here is from genome assembly GCA_025667525.1 of Glebionis coronaria. Taxonomy (NCBI): domain Eukaryota; kingdom Viridiplantae; phylum Streptophyta; class Magnoliopsida; order Asterales; family Asteraceae; genus Glebionis; species Glebionis coronaria. Next base: position 15,139 of record JANFOE010002852.1, read on the forward strand.
CATAGGAAAATGTAGCGAGAAAGGTTTTAACATGACACTCAAAACAATGAGGGAGGCTTTCCCTGATGCATCTATTCCAAAGTCGTTTTATGAAATGAAGAAACTTATAAGAGATTTAGGACTTAGTTATGATAAAATTGATGCATGCCCTAATGATTGTATGCTGTACTGGAAAACCAATAGCGAGAAAACACAATGTGATATATGCGGTACGTCGAGGTACAAACCAAGTGAAAATGATTCTGCCGAGCCCCATACCCAGAAGAAGATTGCAGCAAAAGTTTTGCGTCATTTTCCTCTCAAACCAAGGTTGCAAAAGCTATTCATGTCACCTAAAGTAGCTGCCTCCATGAGATGGCATGACGAGGGTCGTACTAAAGATGGTTGTTTGAGACATCCCGCAGATTCCCCGGCTTGGCAAACATTTGATTTCAAATATCCGGAATTTGCTAAGGATCCTCGCAACGTTAGGCTTGGTTTAGCAAGTGATGGATTTAATCCTTTCGGGAATATGAGTGCTTCTCATAGTACATGGCCAGTTGTCTTAATGCCATATAACCTCCCCCCATGGATGTGCATGAAACAACCTTACTTAATGTTGTCTTTACTTATACCTGGACCATCCGCGCCAGGAAATAATATTGATGTCTATTTAGAACCGCTAGTGGAAGAACTAAAGGAATTGTGGAATGATGGGGTAGAAACTTATGATGCATCAACAAAGATAAAATTTCAACTGCGTGCCTCTTTGTTATGGACCATAAGTGACTTTCCCGCTTACGCAAATCTATCAGGGTGGAGTACTAAAGGTGAACTTGCATGTCCTAGTTGCCATAAGCATACCAAATCAAAACGCCTTAAACACGGGGGGAAATACTGTTACATGGGACATCGAAGATATTTGCCACACAATCATAGTTTTCGAAAGGATAAAAAGTCTTTTGATGGAACTAATGAAAATGGGAAGCCACCTCATCCCATGTCGGGTTTAGATGTAATTGAAGAGTTAAATGGTTTTGAAATTAAATTTGGAAAAGAGGTGAAAGATAACCCAGAGTTACCATATAATTGGAAAAAGAAGAGTATATTTTTTGAGTTGGATTACTGGAAAGATAATTTGCTACCCCACAATCTAGATGTGATGCATATTGAGAAAAATATTTCTGATAGTGTACATGGAACATTGATGAATCAAGATGGAAAGACTAAGGATCATATAAAAGCACGTCAGGATCTACAAGAAATGGGTATAAGGCCTGAACTTCATCCTCAACCTCGAGATAGTAAAAAGTTTTACTTGCCTCCTGCTTGTTTCTCAATGGATAAAAAAGAGAAGGAAATATTTTGTAATGTCTTAAAAAGGGTAAAAGTTCCGGATGGATATGCAGCTAATATATCAAGATGCGTACACCTAAAACCTCCGAAAATATTTGGCCTAAAAAGCCATGATAACCACATTCTAATGCAACAGTTGTTACCAATCGCCTTGAGAAATGTGTTACCTAAGCATGTGCGCTCTACTTTGATGAGATTATGTTGTTATTTTAGACAACTATGCTCTAAAGTTCTTAAACCTCATGATCTGGTTCGGATGGAAAATGAGATTGGAAAGATTCTTTGTGATTTAGAGAGGATATTTCCACCATCGTTCTTTGACGTCATGATTCATCTATCAGTTCATCTTGCTTCGGAGGCCAAAATTGGTGGACCAGTTCATTACCGTTGGATGTATCCAATCGAGAGGTATCTATATTTAGCATATTTTTGGTGTTACTCATTACTTATTCTTTTCTTTAATTTTAACGTTTACGATAACTTAGGTATTTGTGTACACTAAAATCTTATGTACGAAATAAGAGTAGACCCGAAGGATCAATTGCAGAAGGATACATAGTTGAAGAATGTCTCGCGTTTTGTTCGTTGTACTTATCCCCTGATACAGAGACCGTACATACTAGGACAAGTCGAAATTATGATGATGGTGGTTCTGTGGATGTTTTACCTATCTTTTCGATGCCAGGTCACCAGGTCGGGGCAACAGATACAAAAGTACCAGAACTTGAAACTTTGTCCAAAGCACATTCTTATGTGTTGTTCAATTGTAGTAAAGTTGATGAATTTATTGAGTAAGTAACTTGATACAAGTTGTGAATTTCATAATTTGATTTTATGTTTTTATTTACAATATTATCTTCTTTTGAGCTTACAGTGAACATCTTACGTATATTCGTGATAATAATCGTCAATTAAGTGAACATGGGGTTCAACGTCTTCATAGTGAAACTTTTGCAGAATGGTTTCAAGACCATGTAAGTAATAATAGTTTATTATGTTTTGTTTAACAATCCGATAAAATAATTAAATTAAGAAGTTTTAACACATCTTACCTTTATTTAGATTGAGAAGCTGCACATGACACGCGATCAGAGAATCACAGAAGAACTAAGGGCCTTGGCAAGTGGTCCTGCTCAGGTTGTGAAAAGTTATAAAGGATTTATCATAAATGGTTTTAGATTCCAGATAAAAGATCTTGAAAGTAAAAGAAAAACACAAAATAGTGGAGTAATGCTTGAGGCCATGACAAACAGCTTCTCGAGTTCCAGAGATAACAATCCTATCGTGGGAGATGTTACATACTATGGGGTTATAAATGACATCATTGAGTTGGAATATTCTGCTGACAAAAAAGTAGTGTTGTTCGATTGTGACTGGATCTCAAATGGTAGTAGGAAGAAAGAAGATGAGAATGGGTTTACTCTACTGAATTTTAAAGGATTGAAGCCACATAATGAGCCTTTTATACTAGCTTCTCAAGCCCAGCAGGTGTTTTACGTTGCAGACCCTGTTGACAAAGGATGGAAAGTTGTGATAAAAACAACAGCAAGGGACTCTTTTGACATGACAGAACAACCATGTGACGACCATGTAGAAACATATTTGCAAAGCAATACATCTAGCGGTCCTCCACATGATGAAAGTATGGATATCACCTTGATTAGAGAGGGTGTAAGTGGCACTACCGTTGACGAAGATACCTTGGTTATAGATGGAGATGAAAACCTATTTTAGGCCTTTCGTGACATCAGTTGGTTGAACCGCACGTTAATCCAGGTTTTTCTCTCAATTACATAATATTCGGTATTTTATTAGAATTCCTTACAGCTTATATATCCAGTGTATGCTAGGAGTGATGGTGAAGTGCCTCTCTTCCTGTTTGTATGTTATAGGGTATTTATGGTCTCACTACATCTTATATAGAATACTAGTATATAATTATCATAGATTATATTTTGAAACATTCGGTAGCCTTTACAAGGATAGGATATTGTAGAAATGGCAGTGCCGCTACCATTCTCGGCCTTTGCTCATATGCCATAAAGATTCCATCTTTTGCACCTTCTGCACCTTCTGCAATAGCACCTCTCTTTTGACTCATCTACTATGTCGAGCTCATTCACAGGCTCTTTATCTGCAATAGCACCCTCTGCTTTCTGCATTTCAGCATCTCCTCGTTCATTTTTTCTTTCTCTTCGGTTTCTTCAGGTTCTTTATCTTTCTTTTCCTTCTTTGAAGCCGATCTTTTGTTAGCTGATGCATTCTTTAAAAATCAGTAGAGAATTTCTGGTAAGAACTAGGAGGTGTGACCTTTTACGCTACTCGATTAGCACTTGGAGATGCATGCAATCTTGTATCTTCTCATAGTGGATTAAATCGAGAGGTATTGGCTAATAATCTTTTGGCCCGTTTCTTTACTGGTTTGGTTTCTAGTGGTGGTGGTGGGGTCAGTTTTACTTTCTCAACAATTCGTGAGGACCTCCTAGGAGTTTCACCTGTTCCCAGTCGAAATTATTACTGCACAGAATGAGATATTCGTTCAGACAGGAATGGGTGTACTGAAAAAGAGTTACCGTTACCTTTGATTAGTTTTTCAGTTTAAAGTATTCATAAACAGCAAATTGCAGATGATAGTGTCAATGCCTTAGTTTTAAATAGAATGCTCAGATCCTTCAAGTGCTACGTTTGATTCAATAACAGCTTATTTTGTTTGTATTTACAGATAACCAATTGAAATCATTCTAAAAAATGATGGCTTATTGTTCTTATTACAATCATGTTACTGTTGGTAGTCAAAGAAAGATATATGTTCGCATATGAATTTGATACATAGAGGCACATTAGCACGGTTTAACAAGTATAAAGTTACTATATAACATGATAGAAATATTATTATATTAGCTGATTTTTCTTGGTGGATAAACATGTACTTATTATGGTAATTGTTGACTTTGGGTAAAAGTCAAACTGATGTGTAAAATAAGTTTAGCGTAAGAATTCAGAAATACTGAGTATGAAACATGATGAGTTGGTTAGATAAGAGTAAACCACATTGCATTTGTTTAGGTTTTAAAAGAGCTCACATGTTATGTATTTATTTACCTACAGGTTCTGACCGCAAAATTTGAAGATGAAGTTGATTCCAAGAACATTGATAGATATTGATGAAGTGGAAATTGAATTCTGGACCCTTAGTGTTATGTTAGTTTGTTTTGCTTTATGAAGTGATTTTTTACTCTAGAATAAAAAGATAAGCATTTTACCCGGTCTAGCTGCGATTTTGACGGGGTGTTTGGATATTGTTTATGTGTTCTAGTTTAAGATTCTTTGAGATTTTGTTCTTATGACTGTAGTTTGGGATTGACATTATTACATAGTGACTCGTTTATTTGTAAGGCAAAGTTTTTTGTTTAACATTAGTACTGCATAAACAATCTGGTATGATACTGCATGTTTGTGTTAGAAATGCAGCAAGAAGTTTTGTGGGGTTGTTCTTTTAGCATAATTTATTATCTTGTGGTACTGTCAAGTGTCAACTAGTGATGGAGCATTGACTTTTATTGAACAAAGTTTGGATTAAAACCATCAGGTCTTGACTTTTATTGAATAATTAGTGTGTCCAAGTTGCCTTGTGAACCAACAATACCAAATGGGTATGTGCGTCTACTTACTGTCCAAAACAAGAATACCACAAGAACACTAAACAATAACTGAGAATTCGATCTTTCAGTTTTAATCTAAGTAATTAGTGGCTCGTGTATTTGCATTGGGTGTTTTGGTCATTTGTTAAGTGCCTGTATACCAACAGCAAAAAGTAACCAAGCAAAAAAGAAAAAAAAAAGCAAAAAGCAGAGCTGGCCTGGACTTGAACACCCGACCTGCTCTACAGGAGTGGGGAGTCTTACCAGCGATCCAGTTGCCTTTTTCTTGTCATCACTCTTCTTTTCTTTTTCTTATAACCGTTTTGTTTTGTGGCTTATAAATAAAGCCACATGTAGAATAAGCAATTGTGGCTTATTGGCTTATGGTTTTGGGTGAAACCTATTTTTCCTTTGTTTCATTTTAGTTTTCAGTCTTTTCTTTGCACTTTTTGTATTTTATGCCTTTCTAGATAATTTATTATGATTATTTTGTTTTTAAATATTAGAAAATCCATAAAAATAGAAAAAGATTTGTAAAAATTTCTGAAAAATATTTTTTAGTCTTTAAATAAAGTATTTTAGGCATACAACCAAAAAAACTTTTGAGTTTTGTCTTTTTCTTAAATATTTTATTTTTTAGGTTATTTAATTAACTTTAATAATTAATATAAAATAATTTAAACACTTTCAAAATTTTTGGTTTTCATATTTTTCTTGGTTAGGTTTTTAGAACATTTTAGGTATTTTTAATAACTTTTTAGGTGAAATTTTTCGTTTGATCGCGTTTTTACGTTCGTATGTTGAAACGTTTTCGACCGTTTTTAGCGTAATTTGTCTCCATTTTCTTATCTTTCCATCTTTCCAAAAGCGTAATAACTCATTTCAAATAACGTATATAATTTTTTTGGCTTAAACACTATACCTCCTCGAGAACGAACTCGATTATCGATATTTACGTTTTTCACAAAACGTGATACTTAATACTTACCCGCTTTTGTCGCTTTGTTTTTCCTAAAATAAAAGTGTACAAAATTACAACATCAAAATAAACTGAACCGAAAATCGAATTTGAATTCGTTTCGGTTTTCGGGTTGACCCGAATAACCAAAATTTTATCTTCATTAATTTTTTTAAATATTTTTTTTACGTTTTTCCTATAATCATGTTACTTGAACCCGAGTTGACCTGAACCCGACCAACACGACCCGCTTCCAACCCCTACTTAAAAATAATTATATAAACTCTTCTACAGTTATATAAAAAAGTTAAAAATAATCTTATATGCATATAGGGCTCATCGGGGGCCAGGACCGGACCGGACCGGACCGAGGATCAAATTGGTCCTGAACCCGAATCAATTTTGTCCACCAGAATATAAATCAATTCGAATCGAGTCAGGAAAGGCCGAAAGTACTTTACCTTGTACCTGGACCCGAAACTATTTGAGTTCGGGTTAGTCGTGTTCATGAAAAAGTTAAAAATAATCTTATATGCATATAGGGCTCAACATCGGGTCAGGACAGGACCGGACAAAGGATCGAATTGGTCCTAAACCCGAAACAATTCTGGTCAACTGGAATATAAGTCGATTCTAGTTGGGTCATGAAAGGCCGAAAGTATTGTACCTTGTACCTGAACCCGAATCTATTTAAATTGGGGGGTAGTTGGGTTCATGTCAATTTGGGTTGAGTCTGCTTGGGTTTTCGAGTTCAGGTTCGTTTAGTTCTGGTAAACCGGAATATAAGTCAAATGATAATAATTACAAAATCGCCTATTGTACCGGTTAATATAGATTAGGTTGACCTGACTCGAGTTAGCAAAACATTTCCAACCGATATCCGATCTTATTTAGATAGACGCTCTTATCTTGGAGTCCTTATTATGTACACGGAGAAACCATACATACAATTAGTTTCATACATTATTACACAACAAAAGCATACCAACCATTCCTTTCGTATCGTAGGTAAACAATTGAGCTCAGTCATCATACATTATTACAGTACTCTCTACTTTCTTTCTCTACAATGTCATCTTGGATCCTCCATCCCGATCCTCCATCCCGTATCCCCGTCTCGGATCCTCCACCTCGGATCCTCCATCCCATCCTCCATTCCTGAAGGCTCACTCATGCATACTTATGTCACTCACACACTCATATCATACACATTATATATATACATTCTCTTTATTAGAGTTCTGACTTCGTCGGAGGGCTTTTGCATCGTGTGCTCCTTCTAATGGGTTTTTTCATGTTGACATATAGTTTCTAAGCTCGGGCAACGACGAAGATACATGAGAGTCATCCAAATCAATCCGATGGAAAAAAATACCTAAATAGTGAACAATATATGTCACGATCAAGATTAGACATATTAATGTAAACTTGATTCATTTTATTAAGGTCAAGTCTACCATACATTTAGATATTTAGTGTGCAACTAGGGATCAACTTAATAGATAACTCTACATGAGCTAAGCCCGATAGCTGATAATAAACAATGCATTTAATCATCCGACTAATAGCCCCTTGTAATTGAATTAGGAGGTTTCTCGATGTTCAAACGGGACTGAAAGTCAACAAATTAGGCACTATCTTAGGTGAACATATCTACATATTGAAACCGAGAGAGAACGTGTTTTACATGGACTTGCCCTGAAGCCAGACGGTCACAAATAAATTTATATACGTTGATATACTTAGTACGTTGGTTCTATACAAGATTAGTCGAAAGACACATGACACTGACTTTGTCAAATCAAACAAGCGTACTAGTATGCAAAAGAGCATCTGATTCTCACAAAAGGTTACGAACTTAGGCATCGACAACAATAAGAGTAAATTATCTTAAAAAAACACAATACCCACTAGGGGATCGTCTGCTGACTCTACAACAAGCCCAATCAGCATCCGTGTATATATTAAGCTGAGTGGTATTACTATGACATATGTTTCTATAAAATCTCGTCATTATACACGGGTATACATCTGGGTTTAGACGTTAACTCATATCTAGGGCTGAGCATCGGGCTTGGACCGGATCGGACCGGACCGACCTAGACCCGGAGCAAAGACCGAAATGGTCTAAAATCTCGGACCGAGACTGGTCCGGTCCAATTCGATCCACGGTTTGATCTGGTCCTATTAGGCATAATCGAGAGGTTTTTGATAAGATCGAACCGAACCGGACAGAGGACCGAAATGGTCCAAAACCCTGGACCGAGGACCAGACCGAAATTATCTATTTTGATTCGAATCGGTTTGGTCCGGGTCAGTTTTAGGTAGGGGTGTCCATTATTTAGATTTGACCCACAAAAACCGAAAATCGAACCGAATCGAAAATAGAATTTAGGTTATGGGTCATAACCGAACCGAACCGAACTACTAATTTGGTTTTCAGGGTTTGGCAATCGGAACCGAAAACCGAACCGAAAACCGATATTGTACATATATATATATATGTTTTTATATATTAAATAATAATTAAAATTAAATTTTAATATAAAAATATAATTTTTATACTTAGAAATATTTTTTTTTGCTAAATATATTTTTTAGAAAGTTAAGATAATTCGGGTTATTCGGGTCAACTCGAGAACCGAACCGAATTCAAAATCGGTTTTCGGTTCGGTTGAAATCTAGTTCGGTTCGGTTCGGTTTTCGGGTTGACTCAGGAAAAAAATTAACCGAATAACCTGAACCGAATAAACCGAACAACCCGAGAACTGAACCGAAAGACACCCCTAATTTTGGGTGTGTCATGTTAAACCCTATTCATATCTTAAGCTTAAAAATGTGACAAATGTATAAAAAACACAAGGACTTTGTTAATTGCAATAATACGTAACTTACCAAATTGGGGGGAATATAAGCCGCCAAATAATTGGGGGAAATTAGAACCTGCTATCAGAAGATTAAAGTAATTTTGGCGGTACGAAATTCAAGGGCTCCACGATCTTCATCCACCTTTAAGTTTAGTTTTAATTGATTCAATCCAAATGTCAAAATCAAAAACGGTTTGGGGTCCAGAAGTTGAACCTCAAATTGAATCTAGGGTTTCACTTTTCTTCAAAATTCGAAGGTAACCTTTCTTTTTCTAGTTCCAATTCTTAGTATCACCTTGTTTGATTTGTAAGCTTGGTCAATTTTTCATGAATTGTATCCAATTATTGTTTAAAGTTTGTGCTGGTGTGTGATAAATTGAATCAAATAATCACTTGCAATTGGTGTTACTAATCTACTGTTAATAGTAATCTTAATAATTGTGTTAATAGGTTTTGTTATATGCAAACAATGTTTGAAATTGATTTCTATAAATCATTGTCATGTAAGTAATATAAATCATTTGTTGATGTTTTGGTACAGTAGACACTAGCCTCGCTACATTTTGTTGTTTCAATCTGAATTTATATATCTATTGTTAAAAAATACTCCATTTAAAATTCTTATCCAGAATATAGCACTACTTATTCCCTTGTCGTGTATCCTTTTCGTTAAACATTCAATCAGGTAATTTCTTATAGTTTACAAATAAAGATGTCTTGATTTCATGTTATATTATATACTGCTTTCATAATGGTTCTCAGATGTTTTTCGCTATATTTAGTATATAATAGCATCACCTAAATTGGAACTAAGTTCAAAATATCTTCTAAATGTATTATTTCCAGTTTGTATTTTTATGATGTGCTATCACAACCCAAAGGCTGCATTTTTAAGGAAAAAAAGTACTAATGTTTTGTTGTCTTTTTATCTCTATATTATGACTTAGGAATGTCATCAAGGAGGCATAATGGAGTTAGCACTAGAGGTCGTAACAGTAGCCAACAAGCTGAAGATGGGACTGAAGTTCGCTCTAACCGACCTAACAACACTCAAGGTATGTTTTTTTTTCTTTTGGTTTGTTTAATTGGTTCACTATAGCTCCTTAGCTTTACTATATGCTACAACCACATAGAAAAAAGCACAGGTTATTTGGGTGTTGCTTTTATTCTTTATGTTCTTTACAATTTGTTGTGTTTTACCTGAAATTTATTAGTTTTTAGGCTCTGAAATTTATTAGTTTTTAGGCTCTGCAATTCATTCTCTGGCTACTAGCTACTGTAGAAAAGGGTCAATATCTAAGCATTCTCTGGCTATTATCCCAATTGTCCCTTATGGTCCTAGCTATATATCATGTGCCATTGTAGTCCACATATTTCATCAATTTTATAACGAAAAGGAAGACATGTATTGTTATGAATGTCTTAGGTACATATATAACAGACTATTTAACTTGGTGCACATGCTTGATGGAAGTAACTGACAGACATTTTTTTTAAAATGACCGATGACTGCACGACAAAGAATAACATGATGACCAAACTGTTGGAACACTAAGAAAATTTTAAAACGTACTTGTCACTTTTGTAAGTTATGTTTAATAAGTGATACTATTCATCCCTAACTTGTAGAACTGTCGAAACATTAAGATGCAGTTTAACCTAAGTAGAAAGTGGCAATAGGTCAGAGTTTGGGTTCTCAGTTATTATGTCCATTTGTTCGATTAATCAAGGTTCTTTCCTGGTATTGAGCAAGCACTTTTTAAACCGTATAGTTGACAATCGTAAATGACAATAAGAAAATGTAGTATGGGTGCTTCTAAAAGTTCAAACCTTCAGCTCGGATCTTCTTAGAGTCTTGATCACAAATATGTCATCATGAGAGAGATAGAATATGCTTCCACTTTTCCATAGAGAAGAAAGCTCTGTCAATCCATCATCCTCACATATGAACATCATCTACTCAGCAACATCTAGTTTGAGCATCTCCCTCAAATTCCTGAAAACAATATCAATCAGACTCTACTAGAACTACATGTATATTAGCAGAGATAGAGAAGGTTGCCTTCTTAGTTAAAGAAACTTCCTATAGCTAGGATAATGTTCTTATCTTAGGTCAACTCAAGTAAATTATTTTGCTCAAAAAGATTGTGGTATGATATGAAGATACTGCTATACTAAATACCTGAATACAATAGGACAGTAATCTCTCATAGAAGTAAATAATATAGTGTGGAGGTGTAAATTGTGAGCCCTTTTGGGGGAAATACATTCTTATTCTAACTCGTTCCCTAATGTTTGAAGATCTCACTTCACACATATGAACTGGTGCTATCTTGCCAAATGTGTACTTGTGAACTTCAAAAATACATTACATGAGTTATGGTTGGAACTTCAGATAATACATTATGTACCACATGTCCTCTTTCATATCGATCATAACACATGATGAGTCGTGATGGCGTATAACTTACTGCTAACGGTCAATTCTGGTGTCTAGAATAAACAAATTATATTTACTTAAAATGGAACTCAAAACAAGAACTTCAATTAACCTTACTTATACAAAGCTTCCTACTTTTTTTGACTCAATTAAATTCATATACCTGCATATAGTTAGAACATTATGTATTGATATTCACGTAGAGCTCGCAACAGGACACCAAGCAAAGCTCATTTCATAACAAACAAACAAAACATTACTATAAAACTCACATTTTTGTCAAGTATCTCTATATCGCCAACAATAACTTGTGTTGTCCATTTACCAAATGTATATTTTCAATTTATCAAGCTATCTGCAACACCATGTCAACCTGATTTAAACACCAACACATAGAAGATAAAAGTATATAATAAACCAAAATAATCAATAGCTACGTATATTATGTTATCAACTTGAATCTCCATCATATAGTTAGGATTATCGAATATAGAATTAAAATAGATTCTTACTTACTCTTTAGTCCAACCTTGCATAAAATACCCATGTTTTGTCAAACATTCTATCGAGCACTTGACGGGCATCATGAACTAGCAAGATCTACGTATGAGAGAATGATATAATTTATTTAAAAGGGTATAATTGATATAGTTTATTTTCTTCAACTCAATTGGTCGAACACAAATCTTACCCTTCCTTGTATGAACCAATGGAATTGATAGAAGATGTGTAGCAGGGGTGATAAAGGAGGAAGCCATCAACAACCGGGGTCTTTTTGAAAGTGCTTTTAAAGCTTCAACTACTTGAGATGGTGAGAATAATTGTGACGACCGGAGTACTAGTGGCAGAAACCATATTATTATTTTCAGATCTTCACGAGGATTCTTTATTTTTAAGCTTGTTTAAGGTTTGAGGTTCGTGTCTTTGAGATCCAACTTTTTGAAGTCAAAAAAATAAAATGGGTGAAATAAAAGACCGCCTAAAAATGTTAAATAAAAAAGTAAGAGGGAAATATCCCGGTATATTTTTAGACGAAATTTTAAGTTTTTATGTATTTAGGGAGTGGTCTTTTTAGAAAAAGCAATTTCTATGTGTTTTGATTTATAGGCACTACCTTTTTTTTACAAAAGTGGTATTTTTTTTCTTCAACAAGACTGTTTTTTATAAAACCACTCTTTTATTGGGGGTTTATATAGCCTTTTTTGTAGTAGTGAAATAAGGTTATCAAAAGATACAGTACTCCAATATTCAGTCAAGAGAACCACTAAGCATAAACAATGCTCTGCACGACCTTGCAAATCAAAAGAACGGAACCATAAAAACTCGTTTTTGTTCGGTCACAGTTGTGATGGACACACGTTCTGATCGTAACTGAGGCGACTGCGAGCTCCCGTCACTGTTCTCTTCACATTGTTAGTGTCATCGTGCACGTGCTTTAATTGTTAGCATTTAAGTTTGATTATTTACTGATTGTGTGTAAAAGTCAGATCGAATGATTGACAAGAAACACGTATGGACTAACAAAATAACCAAATAAATCGGACCAACATAAACTTCAAAACAAAGTACTCCGTAATATCATTTGTATTTTGTCTTGTGTCCAAAAAGTTTTCTTTTCTGGAAACTAAACTAACGTTTTGTTGTCTTTTTATCTCTATATTATGACTTAGGAATGTCGTCAAGGAGGCGTAATGGAGTTAGCACCAGAGGTCGTAATAATAGCCAACAAGCTGAAGATGTGATTGAAGTTGGCTCTAACCAACCTAACAACGCTCAAGGTTTTTTTTTGCTTGTTTAATTGGTTCACTATAATTTCCTTCCCTTGTTGGACTGTTTTTTTTAATTTAAAGTACTATTTACTGTTACAGTTCCAGGAGATGCGCGGAAAAGAGTTAGAGGTCCAACAATGATGCCAAAAGTTTGGACAAAAACTGAAGAGGATCGTATTAGCGTTAAATTTAATGAATATGGGCAACCCGTTGACGAAACAACCAGCACATTGACCCATTTTATAGGATCACTTGCAAGGAGTGGGAAGTATTGCAAGCTTTACAAACCATGGAATAAAGTTAAGAATGCCAAGAAACAGATGTTGCTAGACACCGTGAATGTATGTTATAAATAATTACATATTTAACTGATTAAGATTTATATTTCTTCACTTGATGCCAAATTATTTTTTCAGGACAAATTTGATCTCCCCCGAGGTTCTGATGACTGGATTTTGAAATCTTTTGGGAGGAAAGTGAAAAATTGGAGGGCGAGAGTTAAAGAGGACTACTATGATCCGACTTTGCCATATAATGAACAAATTACCTCCAAGCCAAAACGAGTGCTCGCGTCTCAGTGGAAGAGACTCGTCAAGTATTGGAATAAGGGAAAATCAAAGGTATGTAAAAGAAATCCAAGCTTCATTAACATGTTTTTATTCTTAGTTTAACTCCTTATTTTTCTTTATCTCAGCGACTCAGTGAAAAAAATAAGGCCAACAGGGCAAAAAAGAAGATGATGCAAGTAACGGGTAAAAGAAGTTATGCTCAAGTTCGTGAAAAACAAAAGGTAATATTTAATATTTTCATGCAACTTTTTTGCAAGTTATGATGTTTCTCCACTGTGTGCACCCCTGTTTCAGTCTCATTGTGTCTCGGTCTCAATATATTTTTGACCTGATGTCTTGTTATAACTTTTTTGATGTTCACCTAGTTGAAATACATATACGGAGCAATGACAACAACCATAAAAAATGGATCAGTTAATAACTCTTAAGTTTAAACTAAAAAGTTGAGACGTTATGTGCTTTATAGATCGTTACAGAAATTATTTTCATTAGGTTAATAAAAAAGAACTTTTTCCTATTACCTGATGCTTCATGATTTGCCGTTGATATCAAAGTTTGTTGTGAAGTTGTGAGACTTGATTATATGTTTTAGGTCAGAAAAAAGAGTTAAGCTCTAAGACTTGACAATTTGGTTATTCTAGTTCCTATTGTTTGAAATCTTATAAACAAATTGATGATATATATATTGCATGTGTTAAAACATTACTATGTTATTTTGAGAACTGAAGTCTATACGTCACCTATTATTCATAGTTTTCATGATAACTTGTATCTGTCGTGAAGTGATTATACACTATGCCATGCGTATTGATTAGAATAAGTGGTTATGTTCTTTGTTACTATATCAGTTCATGTTAAGTTCGTATATCGGTTTAGTTTAGTTCATATATCAGGTCGTGTTCAGTTTGTATGTCATTTCAGCTCTTGTGTGGGTATGCAAATATACTGATTCTCATCTTGATATAGGTACTTATTTTGGCATGTTAGTATTTAGCGCTACATCCGTTTTAGGTACTTCGTTTATACTTGATAGTCTGACCTGTGGCTGTGGTTGGCTGTGGCTGAGTTATCTCTTATTAGTCGCATATTTTTTTGTTTTATACTTATGGAAAATGATTCCTTGGCCAATTTGAAATTTACGCTTGTTTACATATACTAACTTTTTGTGACAGGTAATCTTGGGACGTGAACCAACTCGAAAGGAGTTGTTTCGTGCTTGCTTTTCTAAAGACGGAATTACACAAAACGTAGAAGCTGCAGATGCCATTGTATGTACTATGTCTATGTGTTCATTTTATCTGGAATTATTGTCATTTCATGCAATTTGATTAGTTTTAAGGTCTCCCATTTAACATATTTAGTACTTCTTATCAGGAACAAATGGAAGAATTAACTTCTCAACTTTCAGACCAGGAATTGGATGAGCCCGGACCTCAAGATATCTATTCTAAAGTAATGGGCCACGATAAGAATGGAACCGCAGAGATGTATGGGCTAGGTGTTCGTGCTTCTGATGTTTGGGGTGTGGTTCCAAGTCGTTCTGCTCGTCGTAGAGATAAGCTACAATGGAAGGCTACTGCTGAACAACTTAGTATTGAATTGGCAGAGTATAAAGCAAGGGAAGCACATATGCAAGGGTCGAGTAATAATGATTCTTATGGTACAAATGTTCCCCGTCCATCACCACAAGGCCTTATTGTTGCCAGTGAACCTCAACCTTTACGAGTATGTGTTTATTTAAAAGAAAATTTTGTGCTCTTACTAATTAACTATGACATATTATGCAAATTATAACTGTAGGTTGGACTTCAAGTTTACCTTAAGAGCATTTCAAACTCTGAGATTGTAGCAAAGGGTTGGTTAAGGAGTTTGGAACCGGATGAGGTAGTTGGGAGTGAAGAGATTGGACCAAATTGGTGTCAGGTAGATGTCCAAGTCGCTATAAAAAAGGATGAATATTTGGTCAGGAAGTATGGATTGTTTGTTACAGTTCAAGATGCTATTGGCGCACCAGTTGCTTGGCCTTGCTCTCTTGTTTCGGTATGCTACCCTGATATACTCGTCATTATTAAAGTACTACTTAGCCTAAACTTTATTACACCATATTAAACATGATCGGTTTATTTGTAGGTGGTGCACGAGGATGATTGATGATGGATGATGACTGCAGCGATGAGTTTCTAGCATTCCTTCTGTTACATCTGCTACTTGGTTTTTACTTTCTGTTATCGTCGCCTAATGGCTCAAGACTATCTTTACTTTCCTATGTTGGCATTGCTACTTGGTTCTTATTTTCTGTTATCGTCGCCTAATGGCTCAAGACTATCTTTGCTTTCCTATGTTGGCAGTTATGTTTATGTAAGACTTATGTTGGATGTTGTTTCAACCTGGTTGAAACTTCTTTTATGGAATGAAATATTTTCTTATTGAATTATATTTCTTGTCTTCACTTGGTTCAAATTTAGTTTGGTTGATTGTTTTATGTTCTTGAGTTAAGCATTGTTACATATGTTGCACGCATATAGATTTCGAGCGTTTTATTAGGATTTGGGTGTTTTATTAGGACCATAATGCTATTAACCAAAAATGTGCAAAATGTGTTTTGTGACACCAAAGTTGGTCCTAAGAGAGCATCAATGTATTACGACCCTTTTATTGGTATTAAAATATGACACTATTTATTATGTTCTAGTCCTATAAAAATGTATGTTAGGACGCTTAAAAGTGTTTTAAAACATAATAGATGGGTAAGCATATATTAGGACACCGAAAAGCATCTTATTATGTGCAATATTAGGACGCTATTTGGTCCCAAAAACATTTTTATATGACCAAATTATTAGTTTTAAAATGTTCTGGTTTATTAGGACGCCGATAAGTGTCCTAACCATCTAATACAACCCCTACCTATAGGACACTCTTATTTTGGTCCTATTAGATCAAAGGTCCTATAAACCTGGTTTACAGGACACAAACCAGTGTCCTATAAGACCTTTTTTCTTGTAGTGTCACATTCCTTGTATCAACCCACATACTTCTGATTCTGACCTTTTTGACTTCGACTATCAGATAGAGAGCGAGTATTCATATTATCAACCTAGAAAGAGTTTTTTGTTAAAGAACGGAGAAGAAGAAGATGATGAACAAGAACAAAGATTTGAACAAGAAGAAGAAGGGATCGATGTTAAGGCGGATGAGTTCATAGCTAAATTCTATGATCAACTTAAGCTTCAAAGGCAAATTTCATACCTTGAATACAACAAGGACTGAATTCCTACATCACAATGAATTTGAGTTCTGGAGAGTTTTGCTTTCATCATTTATTAATTCTTTGCTTATATATAGACACCATTATTGTAAAGTTTGAGACACAATTTTTGTATTTTCATTATGATCTTCAATACATGAGTAGCTAATTACAACATGACATGTCTTGGTTTTCATCGTCTTAATTTCTGGTTATGCTGTAACAATTCTTACAAATTTGATCATCTCGGACTAGCACTTGCCTGGTCGGGCCTGGGACGATACATTGGTCGTTTTATAATTTACAACTACTAGCAATGTATTATCTGCTGCTATTATGTTTTGAGAATTAATGCCACTAAAGCTCCTGGACTTCATTTCTTACAAACTTACAATTACTAGTTACTGGTGCCACAAATTGCACACATCATTGCTTTTACTGACCGGTTCTTTGAGTTACCAGCACAGGTTAGTTATCTTGTAGTATCGGTATCGGTGGTACTACTTGTAGTTTAGAGGGGGGGGGGGGGGGATTTCAAAAAAATCACATGCGATTTCACAAATATCACATGTGATTTAAACTCGAGAAAGGAGAATGTTCGAAGCTTTCAGCGGGCAAAATCACATGTGATTTTAAAGTAATGACGAGAATAATTTTGTCATTTAGTAGACGGTCATTATCATATACTTTTGACGGTTTCACAATGTTGAAATTTTCGCCAAAAAATTATACGTGATTGAAATAACCTATGATTTTTGTTTTAAAATTCATGCGTTATTTCATGAATCGCATGTGGTTTTATAAGTTCACATGCGAGATTGAAAGTTAACAAATCACATGTGATTTTATAAATCTCACATATCGCATGTGATTTTTATAAATTCAAGTGTGATTTTTAAAATAATAAATCACATGTGATTTTTCGAGAATCACTTGTAAGTTTTTATGCGAAAATTTTAAAAAAAAGTTCTACGTAAATATATAGAAGTGCCTATCTATACAAAGATAATTTAATTCTCGTCGCAATGGTATAATTACTTTTGCGTAACGATTAACGGTTTGAGAGATATTTAATTTTAAATTTTAGAGTGAAAGTGAGTATTTAATTAAATTAAAAACATTTAATATAGGTCACTAGTTGAGATTTGAATGGATGGTTGAAATTAAAGGAATTATACTTTTTTTAGAGAGTGTTCCTTAGAGAGGAAGGTATCACAACGAGCCAGGCTCGCTGTGCCTACGTGGCAGGCTCGCCGTGGCTCGTCGTGCCTTGTCGCCACACTGACCCCCCTCTTCGCCGAGAGGATTTCGTATCGCCGAAATGTTAACGACGAGAGTATAGTGGAGGATATAGCCATTGGTGTATAACAGTAACAAATTTTATTAATTAAAAATATATATTTTTTTCTTATATATAATCCTAATATTCTTATTTTTAACACACACACATAACTAAAATCTCTCTTTCAAACAATAAACCATATAAAAAAATGAATAACCAATGGTACGGTGAAGAAGATATGGACGATTTAGATTACATAACCCAGCTTGAAGAAGAAGAAGCACAAGAAGAAGCTGAGGCCATACAAAGGCGTAGATACATTAACCGTTCACGTGACATCGTCGAAGCACGTTTGATGGAAGATTACTTCGACCCGTATCCAAAGCATCACGAGGAGTATTTCCAGAAGCGGTATCGGATGCGACGTTCTCTTTTCTTAGAGATTGTTCAAGGTATTTAAAATTACAATCAATCAAATAATCCTCTGCCCAAACACTTTTACTTTTTTACTAGCCGCATTGATGCAACAGGTTTTAAAAGTTTTAGTGTAATTATGAAATGCACATCTGCCATACGCCAATTGGCGTTCGATACACTGCCAGATTCATTAGATGAATACTTGCAAATGGGTGCACATTGCGCACGCGATTTTCTTGATTACTTTATGATGTGCGTAATAGATTTGTTTCAACCCAAATTTTTAAGCAAACCCCCTCCAGCTGACATTCAAAAGCTATATGCCGCTCATAATACGATTCATGAGTTTCCTGGGCTGCTTGGTAGTATAGATTGTGTGTACTGGGAATGGATTAATTGTCCGAGATCATGGCACAGCCAATTTAGTAGAGGGGATAAAAAATACCCAACCATAATACTAGAGGCTACTGCATCATACGATTTGTGGATTTGGCATGCATTTTTCGGGGTTGCAGGTTCAAACCATGATATTACCGTTCTCAGTCATTCACCTTTATTTTCTGATCTTTTGGATGAGAATGAACTTGAGGCCCCGTATGTTGTAAACGAGCAAACTTTTTATAGAGGGTACTACCTTGCAGACGATATTTACCCACAATGGTCAGCTTTTGTGAAATCATTTAGTATTGCACGCGATAAAAAACAACTTTTTTGAAACGCCGTCAAGAAGGTGCCCGAAAGGATATTGAAAGGGCATTTGGTGTCTTACAAGGGAGATGACGTATTATTGCTCAGTCAGCGTGTCAATTTACTGTGAACAAGTTACGTAGAATCATGTACACGTGCATCATATTGCACAACATGATTTTGAAAAATCAAGGGGGTGCGATATCTGAAGCTGCAGAAATGTATATTTGTCAACAGGCAAATATATTAACGACATGGGTCGAGCGTTGTGCAATACGTCAAAGATAACATAAAGAATTTCGTGATAAGCCGACACATTTAAGGCTTCAACGTTGTCTTATTGACCATATTTGGGAGCATCGTCAACCCCAAAATTACTAGTTTATATTAATTGTTGTGTTTTTTAATTTTTTTTCCTATCGTAATTTTTTTAATCCGTATTTGTAATTTTTATTTCCGTATTTGTAATGTTTTATTTGAGTGAAATAAATTTTATTTTGTGTGAAAATGAAAAGAAGGAAAATAAAAGATACTGGTGGGACCCAAATGAAAAGTGGTTGGGTGTGTTGTGAGTGAAGAGGTATTTTTGTTAGTTGTGTTGGTGTGATGTGGCTTTGAGTTGGCAGGTGACTAGGCAAAAATTTGAAGGGTATCCTAGTTGTGATATCCTTGTCTCTTATATAACTTTTCTCTCCAGTAAAGATGCACCCTAATTCTCTCACACCTAAATTTTTTAGTACATTTAAATCTGCATGTAATGGTGTTATCGGGAGGGAAGCGTCTCAAATGTAAGTCGAAGAACACCATCCTTCGACTAATCGAAGATCTCGATTAGGCATATGGTAGATTTAAACCTCTTTTGATTAATGTTTAATCACATAAAAATGTTACCGTTCAACCAGTTCGACAACCGTTGGAGGGTGTTAAAAACGAGTCTTAAACCGAAATATAATCATGTGAAGTATACTAATCCAAAATGTGATGCAATGAAATTATGGAAACCGGGCAAACAAGTATTAAAAGATGAATTTTAAATATAAATTTGAGTGTTAATTTAACAACGGACGTATTGTTGACATGGTTGGCCGGTTCCTACCTATGTGTTATCGCGCATTGGGTCGATGTCGATCCACTAACTTGGAAAATGATGAAGCATACCATTTCGTTCGAAGACTTTCAATTCCTCCCTCAGGTCCGACTTTATCCGATATGTTGATTAAAGTGTTCAAAAGATTTCATTTGGAAGAAAATATTTTTTTAGTTAAGTTAGATAATGCAACTAATGATATAAACGGAATGGGTGACTAAATTAAGATACACTTCACTTTTGATTGACATATTCTATCATAGTCGGTTTGTTACACAGTCATTAATTTGGTTGTGTAGTCCGGACTAGCGGTGACCCCAATAGATCAAGGAATCCGATTATGGGTTGTTCAATACATTAAAAGAGACTGTAAACAAAAATCAATGCATAATTAAATAACGAACGAGTATAAGATTATATCATAACCAATTAGATTTTCTATATGGATGCTAGCCAGTTTGTAACTTTTGATGTTTAAGCTTTTTGGAAAGAAAAGGGATAATAGTTTCCTGTTCGATCCTGGATGGGATAGCTTCTGAATATGCTTTTTCTACAAGTGGAAGGGTATTGCCAAACCGAATAACAAGACTAATGCCAACGTCTTTGGAGATGTGTCTATGTTTGTTAGATCACTTGGACGCAACCAAGTGTATATAATACACTTCAAGTTTGAAACTCCCTAGACTTCGAGGAACCAATCTACAAATATGAGGTTGAAGCGGGTCTAGTGCCATCACTTTTCGATGAATAAATATCACAAGATTAAGCTACTACGGAAGCTAGGTACAACGGATCAAAAGATGTAATCAATTCCGATTAGCTATCCGATGTACTATTTTTGTGTATTGTGTTTTAAGCTCATGTATTATGTTTGACATATTTTCTTTCCGATGTATTGTAATGTTATATTAAATAAAAGAAAAGTTGAGATTTCGTGTAATTACATTATTACTAAACTGATAAAAAGCAATTACAATTCAAACCTTGAAATTTTATGTGCATATAAACTCAAATACCTTTCTGGTGATATAAAGTACTACTTCTAACTCATTACGATTTATTTTATACAAAATATACAAGTTCTACAAAATATGACGAAACACATGCAACCGTCCGATTGGATGGTCATGCCGCGTGGCTGTAGAGCAGCCGGGTGGCTACACAATCATGTCGAGCGGCTACGATTCTCAATTAACATATAAAAAATGATAAACTGGTCCAAATCGATTACAAACCGAAACCGAACCAGTTACTGTCGGTTGAGTTTTTGTCCTCCAGAGTCGGATAGTAACGGAATTCGTTAACCGGTCAAACCTGTTTTTTGGTTTATTGAAAATAAGGTTCGATTTAACTGGCGTGGAAAACCAAATCGGTTAACCAAATGTGCACGACTGCCAAAGGATAACACATTCTGGAACAGGAAGCAACTTTTTTCTAACAAGATCGTTAGAAAAGTGACTTAAACTCCAAATGGTCTTTGTAATTTGGGATGAAAAATTATAGAGAGTTTGACTTATAGTGAAAATTGTTGAAAAGTGAGTTAAAATTTATGGTTCGTTTAAATTTGTTTGGCTTGTCCAATAAATTTTGTTATTTTTGGTATGTCTGAATTGGGTATTTTTAAGTCATTAGTTTCCTATAAATAGAGGCCAATGACAATAGTTTTCTTTGTAAATTTTCAATTGTAATTTAGGGTATTTGATTAAAAGCTTACACTTCATTTGTTTGTATTAGTTTTAATCGACATTGTTTGTTTGAGTTATCCAACAAGTGGTATTAGAGACAGGTTCGATTCACCATAAAGAACAAGGAATAGAAAAAAAAGTTGTTGGAGTTTCGTCTTGTTTTCAGGTTCGATCGTATGTTTGGTTGATCGTTTTTAAATTCGATCGTTTTTTATTGATTGTTTTCAGGTTCGATCGTTTGTTTAATTGATCATTTCCAGGTTCGATCATTTGCTTGGTTTTGGATTGTTTTCATATTCGATTGTTCGTTTGATTTGTTTGAATAACATATGAATAGTTATTCATTCGTTTGTTTGAGTAACATATGAAGAGTTATTAGATCGTTTGTCTGAATTTGGCTAGTATCGCTAGGGTTTAGAATTTTGAATTTGAAATCAAAATGTTCGTTTATTTTGAAGCTTCGAATATAATTGAAGTCATAGTGAAGATTGCTATAAAAGTGACTTAAACTCTAAAAGGCGTTTGAATTTTAGCTTGAAAAATTATGGAGAGTTTAACTCACGCTGGTGATTGTTAAAAAATGAGTTAAACGTTAGGATTCGTATTATAAATTTATTTATATAATTTGTTTGATTTATCCTATAAATTTTGCTATTTTTTATATTTCTCAATTTGATATGTTTTAAATAATTGGTTTCCTTATAAATTGAAATTAATTACATTAATTATCTTTATAATTTTTGAGTTGTAATTTAAAGTATTTGAATAAAAGTTTTGTTTCATTTGTTATTTGTTTGAATTAGTGTGTTCGATTTTTATCTGTTTAATTTAAATTATCCAACAAGCAGTCGCAGCAAGAGCATTTATTTAAACCTTAATAATATTACACAGCTGCCAACATGCAGTAATTAAAGGCCAACCAATGAAACAACATACATTTCCACACATACACATAATCTACGAGAAATACTATAACCACAAAATGTTTACATAAATAATTCCACATAATGATGTGGCAAATGACTTGGACCAATTATTAACTTCTTCTTTCACTAACTCTTTATTTCATGACAAATCATTTTATGACACATAATTGTGTTAATGTTTTTATGTAAAATTTATGTGGGTATAGCATTCCTCCATAATCTACACTGTTTATATTCGTTTTTGTTTGTTTCTGTTAGATACACGTTTAAATCATTCAAATTTCTCTATTTTCACCAATCAGATATGCTGATCTGCTCAACGGGTTAAATTGCAATTGACAAATTAATGGGAAATTACAACCATGAGAATAGAATCTAACAAGATTCGAAAGAAAATAAACTGAAATAAATTAAGACATGTCTTAGTTTATGCATACCAAAAACATACTGGTAATGACAAGGGATGCCTCGATCGACTTATAATGAACTGTCGTTGTGGGCGGTCTCCACAACTTTGAAAGTATAGCCATGGGCATGTGAAGAACTTTGGTGTATGATTATTGCATCTAGACAATAACAAATGAAACTTCTAAAATGCATAAGATTAACTATATTAATTGAGACAAACTTTACAACAAATGTGAGAATTGCAGCCGTTTGGAATATTAAAAAAGGTTTGGTACTTTACTACTAATTAACAATTAGTAAACAAACTTTACGTGTTAAATCGAATGAAGTTTCCTACACAGTTACATACAGCACCTTTCCACATGTTATTTTCCCTTTTTCCACAACCACTCTTCTTTTCTCATAAGATACAATGATATAACCACGTATATATAAGTTTATAACACCATATATAAACACATATAGCTCATTCATTTCATAATCATATCATCAAGCATTCATACATTCCTACACTACAAACCCATCACCTTTTAGTTTTGCTATAAGCTATTGCTGCTTTAGATACGAAGGAAAAATGTACAAGAGTTCAAAATCGGATATGGGTTGTCGCGCTTGGAACATACTGAGATTGGCCTTGTTATGGACAAGAAAAGGTGGAGTTTTTGCTTTGAAGAAACGAATTATGTTGTCACATTCGAATAAACACCTTGGATTCTTGCAAGAAGGTGATCGTCAACTCTCTTTCGACGCCACACCTATTATTCATGTCAAGATGCATCGTCCTAACTCCATGCGCTTCCATTTGCCTCACATTCCTTGTATCAACCCACATACTTCTGATTCTGATATTTTTGACTTTGACTATCAAAGTGAGAGCGAGTATTCGTATTATCAACCTAGAAAGAGTTTTTTGTTAAAGAACGGAGAAGAAGAAGATGATGAACAAGAACAAATATCTGAAGAAGAAGAAGAAGAAGGGGTCGATGTTAAGGCGGATGAGTTCATAGCTAAATTCTATGATCAACTTAAGCTTCAAAGGCAAATTTCATACCTTGAATACAACAAGGACTGAATTCTACATCACAATGAATTTGAATTCTGGAGAGCTTTGCTTTCATCATTTATTGGAGTAATTTTTTGCTTATATCATGCCCATATATAAAGTTTGAGACACAATTTTTGTATTTTCATTATGATCTTCTATACATGACTAGCTATGCTGTATCAATTTGTACAAATTCTTTTCGTAAAAGCACGTAGCCATATAGAGTAGATGTTCATTTTTCATCAATTATAGCATGTGGTGTTTTTGATAGAATCTTACGTGAAGGAGTATAAATCTTAACGACATTCGTTCAATGTGTGTCTCAAGTATATAGCATGTGGGATTTTACCAGCTAAAGTATCCTTGGCGACATGTCGCCAAGAAAATATGGTCTAAGAAATTTTAGGATTATCATTTTTAATCTATATTTATTTTATAAAAAAATTATATATATAGTTATTATTTATAAAATAAAGTGTAACTATATAATTATTATTTATATAATATATAATTATTTTTTGTACACTATCGTGATGAATGTTAACACATGGGAGACTTACAAACGGACATAAACATAGTTTTATTCAACACGGACACAAAAACATGCGCTTAAACATTCATATTACAACGATAATAGACCCATACACACGAACAAATACATCACAAACTAGTTCAAACAAATGTTCCCCATGTCATCGTAAATGTCGTGTAGTTGTGCAGCTGCATTCATTGTGTGCATCTTGAGATGCCTATAAATTTCTAGTGTTTTCTTAAGTACCTTTAGCTTTCCAATCAAGAGCACGCAATTTGCACACCCTGAAGAGCTTGGAGTCGTTGAATATCTCGAAGAAGAGCTTGGAGAAGAAATTGGGGTCATTGAAGGTATCAGAGAAGAGCTTAGAGAAGAACTTGGAGTCACTAAAGCTCACAGAGTAAACCAACTAATGTTTAACATAAAAAAGATTCACATCCATAATGCTTTACTCGAGGTTGTTAAATAGTAAAGCAACTAATGTTTAACAACTATCAAATTATTTGTATATAACACAAATTAAAAACATGTGAGTTTGACATGTGACCGTGTACATGCATAAGTATGGTCTATAAAGGGTTTTAGGTTGCAAGGATTCTTGTAAAACTACATCTCCAGCTCCACAATGACACGAAAAAGCTTCATGCTCCAACATCTTCATAATTACAATGTGTCTGTCAGTCGTTGTGATGATAAGTGTGTGTGTGATCTGTTGGTTGTTGTGTCAGTAAGAATGCTTGTGGTTATGAAGATAACATGTGCTTTTATGAAAATAAAAAATAAGGGTAATGGTTAACATCTTCACGCCACGATTTTCTCGCCAACGTTTTTGCGCTAATGCTTTCCCGCCAACGATTTGTAAACATTCATCACGATTAGTTATCATTCATCACGATTAGTCGAAATGTTATGGTTGTACATTAGATTTTTAAAGGATGATTCGATATGTTATGGTGGTACATTTGATGTTTAAAGAATGAGTTGATATGTTAAAGTTGTATAGTAGATGTTAAATGGATGAGTCGATATGTTATTATTGTGCATTAGATCTTTAAAAGATAAGTCGATATGTTATTATTGTATATTAGATGTTTAAAGGATGAGTCGATATTTTATAGTCGTACATTGAAGGTTTAAAGGATGACTCGATATGCTATGGTGGTAGATTAGAAGTTAAAGGATGAGTCGATATGCTATGATTGTGCATTAGATGTTTGAACGATGAGTCAATATGTTATGGTTATACATTAGATGCTTAAACATTTAGTTGATATGTTATGGATGTACGTTAGACGTTTAACAGATTAGTCGATATGCTATGCTTATACGTTAGATGTTCAATGAATGAGTCGATATGTTATGGTTGTACGTTAGATGTTTAGTGGATGAGTCAATATGCTATGGTTGTACGTTACATGTTCAATGTCATAGTCGATATGCTATGCTTGTACATTAGATGTTTAAACGATGAGTCGTTATGTTATGGTTTTACCCGAGATGCTTAACCATGAGTCGATATGTTATGATTGTACGTTGGACGTTCAATGGATATATGCTATGGTTGTACGCTAGATGTTCAATGGATGAGTCAATATGTTATGGTTGTACGTTAAATGTTTAAACGATGAGTCGATATGCTATGATTGTACGTTAGATTTTTAATGGATTAGTCGATATCTTATGGTTGTACGTTTGATGTTTAAACGATGAGTCGATATGTTATGGTTGGACGTTGGACGTTCAATGGGTGAGTTGATATGCTATGGTTTTACGTTAGATTTTCAATGGATGTGTCGATATGTTATGATTATACGTTAGACGTTCAATGGAAGAGTCGATATGTTATGGTTGTACACCAGATGTTCAACGATATGCTATGGTTATACATTTGATGTTTAAACGATTAGTCGATATGCTATGGTTATACGTTAGATGTTCAATGGATTAGTCGGTTGTACATTACATGTTTAAACGATGAGTCGATATGTTATGGTTGTACGTTAGATGTTTAACCGATGAGTCGATATGTTATGGTTGGGCGTTAGACATTCAATGGACGAGTCAATATGATATGGTTGTACTTTATATGTTCAATGGATGAGTCGATATATTTTGGTTGTACGCTAGATGTTTAAACGATGAGTCGATATGCTATGGCTGTACGTTCGGTGTTCAATGGATTAGTCAATATGCTATGGTTATCCGTTAGATGTATAAATGATAAGTCGATATGTTATGGATATACGTTAGACATCTAATGGATGAGTCGATATGCTATGATTGTACGTTAGATGTTCAAAAGATTAGTCGAGATACTATGGTTGTACCTCAGATGTTTAAATGATGAGTCGATTAACCTACCGGACCGGAACTAATCGAAAAAGTAAACTAATCGGGCCGGAACGAATCGAGAAAGAAACCGACCAGGATGATATTTTATAACTATTATTTTATAAATAATATTTTATAAATAATTTTCATTAATAATATTTTATTAATAGTATTTTATAGATATTATTTTATAAATAATAATTATATTAAAAATAGTAAATAATTTTAAACATAAAATATAAGGTTTTGATGGAACTTATCCCCGACGACATGTCATCGGAGAATCTGGACAATAAAC
Source organism: Glebionis coronaria (assembly GCA_025667525.1). NCBI lineage: Eukaryota > Viridiplantae > Streptophyta > Magnoliopsida > Asterales > Asteraceae > Glebionis > Glebionis coronaria. Next base: position 42,663 of record JANFOE010002852.1, read on the forward strand.
AACAAAGTTAGGTACGCTAGAGATGTTGACTAAGTCATCATGTAGCCAACTTATCCCCGACGACATGTCGGCGTGGAAAATACCATCCAAAATGTTATATTAACACACCATTTTTGCTAGCCGACAAAACGTTTTCCACGACAACATGTTTCCGAGGAAAGTATCATCAAAAGTTATACGCTTGGCCAGATCTTCTATCTCCCAAAACATACAACTCCTGATCAAAAAATAACACGCCGACCAAAAGTTTTAGGCTTGACTGATTATTCGACCACCACTCCACCACTCCCCAACTCCACCAGATTCACTACCACCACCTCCGTTATCACCACCACCACCATCGGTATCACCACCACAACCACAATAGAGATTTAAACCACCACCACACCTGGCATTACCACCGTACCACAACCACTCATACTCTAAACCCTCTAAATTATAATTCCTTCCTTAAGCTTCTAAATTATAATTCTTTCCTTAAGCTTCTAAATTATAATTCAACGTTTTTAGTATATTAACTGAGTTTTTATATCAGATATATATGTTTTTATATAAACTGATGTTGTTGATGTGTTGATCCCAAACTTAGATCGATTTAGCTTTGTGTAAACGAGAATGAATCAAGTTAGACACTTAGAGAAACTTTGTTGTATATGAAACAATCTAATTATTATGCGGAATTAATACTTAAACAAGAACACACAAATAGAATAAACCAAACTGTGACAATCCGTCAATTTCAGGTCGTTATTTTAATCTCGACTAATATGTATTATATGTTGACTTTATTGAGAATTTTAAATTTTCGATTAACCGAGAAGGTTATAGCTTGAAACTTAACGTAAGAATGTCGCTTGGATGAAAACAGACAAGAAATACATTAAGTATCGATATTATATTCTCAAATTATCATATAAATGATTTTATTGTATTTATTTTTATTTCTCGTGTTTTACGTTTTAAAGAATGACGAGAACTACTAATGATCGCGATACCGACGGACGCCCAAAAATTTACGTTTTATTATCGATTGTCTCGATATTTAATATTTTCGACGTTTTCGATTTAATTACGTTTTAAGTCGTGTCGATGTTTTATTATTATATTTGTGAAGCGTTTTAACTTTTGAAAACTATTTTTACGAAACCCGAGTCCCATAAATATTTTAAAAATTGACAATTTACATTTTCTACCCTTTAAACTATTTAATTACTTTTTGGTCTAAAACTATACCTATTTGGCAAAATTAGTCCCTCCACTACCTAGTATAAAAAGATTTTCTTACCGAATTCTTTCACTAAATTCATTTTAATAAAATAAAAACACACAAACCCTCCCTTCCTCTTTCTTTTGGCCGTGAGTTTCCAACAACAAGAACACCCAAACTTTTTGATTTCTAACTTGATTCATCCTAATCTAATTCAAGACCCATTCCACAAATTCAAAGAGGATCATATTGGTATAGTTTTTACACACATGCATGAACATTTTTCTAAAATTGTTTTTTCTTGAAGAATCTTGTATGTTTGATCTAGTTTATGTTTGTGTAGTCATGTTAATAATATTATATTTGAATTTGAGTGGTTGCATGTATAAAATTTTGAGTGGGTCATTTGAAGAATGATCATACAAGTGTTAAGAATGATAGATGATAATATTAAGGGATTAGGATGAGTAGGAAAGTGGTTGAATTGACTTGAAAAATTGTTTTAGTGTGGTTTTCAAATGGTTGATTTTGGGCAGTAGGTTTAAAGGTATTTTCGGATTTCTTAAGTCTGAATATAGGATGAGATGATGTTGTTGTAGAGAATTTCGTTAGCTTCAATTTGATATAAAGTAGGACTTTCAACTCCAAACGAGTGCGAAGTTACAACAATTTTAGTATTTGTGTACCGGGAGACGGGTATCGGCACAATCCGAAAATTGTTGTCGATATTTGGATCGAATCTCGGGGACTATAGAATGAATTTTGAAAATTTTCAAGGTGTTGGAGTCTAAACCTCAGGTCAGAGTGTATTTTCAAACCCGAGTGTCGGTTTTATAAATGGAGTTGTTTAGATATGTCAAAATGGTTTTACGAGTTGAAGACGTAAATCTGTCCGGTCTTATAACACGAAGGTGTGTCGGGCAGAAGGTCTTAGAAGTAATATTTTTGAATGAAACTTAAATTGAGTCTTATTCATATTATGTGTGAGTTTGTGACCAAGTTTCATCGAAATCGGACAAGTGTAGATATGGTAGATTGGTGTGTACATTTAGAGTGTACATGCTGATTGGTAATTTAGACACGTAGTTCAATAATTATGTGGCGTGAGTTGAGTATTCGCCATTGGACATGGTCATTTACTCAAGTGTTAAGTCATTATATAAATGACTTAGTTACTGGTCCGAGAGAAGTAAAATGATAATTTGACTTGCGTTGACTTGGCGTCTTAAGACGGGTCAATATCGAGAGCGCAAGTGTTTAAAAGAATAGTGTTGAATAAAAGGGCATAGTAATAAAACTTGTATTATTAAATTTTTCGAGATTGTCTTGGTTTTGTAATTTTGATTTTATATTATTTAAGTATGATTTATACATAAGTCGATTATTAACGAACGCGCCTTATTTGGTAGGTTGCGGTTTTTGTGTTTAAACGGGCATCACTAATCGTCGGCGATCACTATTGGCTAAGGTGAGTCTATAGCCCCGCTTTTAACATGTTTTACTTATTTTACAAAACCCGCGAGGGGAATAACATGTTTGTTTTATTAAAAATAAAGGGTACAAGGAGAAGTTGTGGAAATCCCATTAATGGGTGCAACGAGAAGTTGTGGGAACCTATTTACTTGAAAAGTATTTATTGAAATTGAAAGGTACAACTATAAGTTGTGATAAACTCATAATTTTTTTAAAAGTGAACACAAGGAACTTAATTGTATGTTTAGATAAAAGTTATTACATAAGTTTTTTTAGCCTTAAAAGACCCATGAATCGTGAATTGTTAATCGAAGTAACGCTAATGCTATGGATAGATCTATCGGGGTGACGCCCAGTCCGGTCGCGACTAGCTATCGCGTGGTGTTGTGATGCACTAGTAATGAAACATCGGATGCATTGTATAAGAGAAATATACGCACTTGGCTAGGTGTGTTGGGCTGAAATAATATATGTTAACGTCCAATGTCACGAGACTTATGTAATGACACGATAATTATGTCTGTACAACATAATTGTCTTTGATAAATTATTAACCATGGAAGGTTATTTTGAATACTTGTGTTCTCTTTATTTAAATTAAACTCTATAGATTCACTCGGCAAATTTTGCTAACTTTTTAGCATGTTTTATCTCATGTCCATTGGGAAGACACTCGAGGAAGGCGGTTTCGTGAAGCTTGCTTATTTGAAATGTTTTGGCCCGCTTTTATAAATTTAATCCATTCAAATAAGTTTTACCATTTACTAGGTTTTGTAAACTTGAAGTTATCTGGGGCCGTGTATGGAATTGTACTTTTATTGAATGAAAATGAATGGATGTTTACTAAAACGACTTATTTTGAGCCGTTTTCTATGATTATGAGATTGAACCATGATAGTAACACCCAATGATCCTTCAGCTGTTATGACCGAAATTGGAGGTGTTACAGATTGGCATCAGAGCTCAAGTTATAGAGAACGAAAAGATTTTCCAAAAATGAATTTTTGAAATCTTTTAACTATAAATGTTGCAAGCGAAACCTCCGAGTTACCATTGGACGAGAATGAAAGTATTTATATATATGGGATTATATATATGTTGTTGTAACCTTTATCGATTTATTGTATTTGTGAATTACAAGGTATGTTCTCATTTATTTAATTATAAATGATAATTTTTATACTTATACGATATTTATACGACGTAGATTGTCACGAAGCCACCCCAGTCATCTTAATGCTAGCGCCGAAGCTATTCTGAAATGAATCATGTTATTCTCGAGATTTATTAAGTTGTGGATATACATGATCCCAACGAAACGGTTAATATTCTTGCTGATATTCTTTTGGTTACAAGGATTTTGATTTCCTTTTTTCTTATTCTTGATTATCGATTCGTTCATTTCGTTTAGCAAATTTAATTTGCATTTTCATTAATCTTCGACATTATACTGTTTTGATAAAAACAAGTTTGTCCGAGATGGTACTATTGATTGTTAGGAATTGAGATTGATTTGTATGGTGTTCACATGCCAACCAGGATTCCATATCATATCACTGATCATTTTCTGTTAAATCAGTTTCTCATTTGTTTCGATCTTGATCTCTTGCGTTGAGCTGGCGATGCTTAAATAAAGTGATTTATAATCGTTGAAATAAATTGGCCATTTATTTGAACAAGGAAATTATAAATTGTTGAACTACAAATTTCTAAATCTTATTTGGAAGGACTTGATCAATCCATAGAAATAATGATTCATAAACTTGTGGGCTTA
>JANFOE010002853.1:0-21686 GCA_025667525.1 Glebionis coronaria
TGCTTATGTGGCATATACCTCCTCTTATATATAATGTAAAGATATATATCTCTCTCTCTCTCTCTATATATATATATATATATATATATATATATATATATATATATATATATATATATATATATATATATATATATATATATATATATATATATATATATATATATATATATATATATATATATATATATACATATATATATATATGTATATATATATATATATATATATATATATATATATATATATATATATATATATATATATATATATATATATATATATATATATATATATATATATATATATATATATATATATATATATATATATATATATATATATATATATATATATATATATATATATATATATATATATATATATATATATATATATATATATATATATATATATATATATATATATATATATATATATATATATATATATATATATATGTATATATATGTATATATATGTATATATATATATATATATATATATATATATATATATATATATATATATATATATATATACATATATATATATATATATATATATATATATATATATATATATAATATATATATATATATATATATATATATATATATATATATATATACATATATATATATACATATATATATATATATATATATATATATATATATATATATATATATATATATTATATATATATATATATATATATATATATATATATATATATATATATATATATATATACATATATATATACTAGTTGCAAAACCCGCCCGATGGGCGGGTATTACATCTAAATATCGTTTACATTTTTACTTTGTCTTAGATGTTATTTATATATAATACACACCGGAAACATATGAAAGTATATAAAAATCATAAAAAAAATTGTATCTAGATGATCATCTAAAGGAGAATAAAAAATAAAAAACAAAATACAATTCGTGAATTTCTTTGTAGACAATGTTGTATTCGATGAAAATTGGATGTAGAAGCTTTCTTTGAAGACACACATTGAAATATCTTTTTTGGTTCCTATTTCTTTCAATCTTATTGAAGAATATTTGATTGCCTTTTTTTAGAAGCTCGATATAGGATTATAATATTAACATACTTCGGTTATGATTTTCTTTATGTTGAATGCCAACAAATGAATCATATGTTTTCTAGGAGCAAAAGGTGTGCCTTTAAGAAGAGTTGCTATGATATTTGGATTAAGGATCAACACTATAGTAAAGTAATTGTTCAAATCATTAGGACCTTTATACATGTGACGAGTGAACCAAAAAGACATGACGATTGTGCACAATTGGTTTAAAAGGGGTTACCTCTTCACGATATACTGAAACTAATTCTTAAAGGACCTTACAGCCTCCCGTGATCACCCATCATCGAATCACAAAAAGAAAACATATAATGCCATGTCCTCTCGATACTAAAAATGATATTTTATCTTTTCTAATACTTGAAACACATTTTAAGTATATCTATTAGAGCCGTTAAAAAAATATCTATCATAGTAGCAACTTTGTGAAAAAGCCAAATTCACATGACAGAGTTTTAATTCTAAAAATTAATAATATTAATAATAAATTTCATAATATATTCCTCCCCTGTCTCACTTTTATTCACCTCATTACCATTTTAGTGTGTCCCAAAATATTATCCACCTTCTTAAATAAGAAGTCAAAATCTTTTAATTTTCTACTTTTACCAGTGTCCATCAATTTTTAGAAGGAAACTATATTCTCTAATTAACGCATTTAAAGGGTAAGTTTGTCATTGTAACCGTAGAACGTCCACATTCAATGAATTTATCATAAATTCTAAAGTAATTGTTGGAGGCGTATTAAAATGGGACAGAGGGAGTACACGATAATCTCTACTATATATCAAAGGAAAACCCTTGTATTTATAAATTTATTACAAAATCAACTTACTCTTTATATCAAGCTTTAAAATAAAAAATAAAAATAATACATTGCAATACACAATTAATTACATCTAATACAACACATTATATTTAATACTATAGTTAAATATTATTAGTATTATAATTAAACGCCCCATTATCAGTTTATAAATAAAAGAACAGATTTTACAAATGTCACTTTATCCTATTTTTAAAAAACTAATCAACATCAATTAACGTAATTAATACATCCTATCACTTAAATATATAATTTTTTATTCACAATATACAACAATTTAAAACATATGTCAACAAAAAATATATACATATGTTGTTTATGTAAAATAATAATGTATATAGTTTTATTTACATAATCAAACCAACGGTTTCAACAAGAGCCACCACTGGTTAAGCTAGACAATTAAATAAAGTAACTTAAACCTTAAATTATTATTTTCCTAGCTGGCATTGCAAGGAATATAAAATTAAAATATTTATTGATCGAAACTTATGTTACAAGGTACCCCCAACTGCAACACGCGGAAAGCCTGCTAGTATCGTATGAAAGAAAAAGGGTGGAAATAAACTAAATATAAGGTAATTAACTTAACATATCGTAAAAGACTTGTAATGAATAAGAGCCACTGAACCACGTCGCCATTCAGATTCCATTAAAGAAAGTATGTTAGATTTTATTACTGCTTTGCGGATCACGTGCTAACATATTTGTGACTTTGTGTAGTATGTAAAAAACTAAATATTTATGATCCATATTTTCTGGTTAGGTTTTTTATTTTTATGTCGTTTCAATGATAGGTGATAAGAGTTTCTAGTCATGTATATTTAGATTGGTTGGTACTTGGTTGTGTTTAGGTGTGGTCTTAATCCAAAGGTGTGGTATATATAAAACTTCCAAGTAATAGCTATTACTTTAATATTTTTATTCTTTTTTGTTATTATTTGAACTTCCAAGTAACAACTATTAGTTCTAAAACAGCGAGCTACACATTAGAACACCATAAGCTAATTAAAATTGATTACTTGTATGAAAATTAGTTTTGTTAATATTCATGACATTCTTTCAATAAAAAATTATTCATGACACAATTGTCATAGATTTCCAGTTACCTTTTCTGAAGTTCAAATTGTCAACATTGATATTCTAATAAGATAACACAACAACTTCAGGTATGGCTTACATATATACATTATAGCATGTTCAAGTTTTGATCGTGGTACGTCTTCAAAGTCGCTTTATACATGTTTCCTTATCTCCAAAATATGACTCTTTAATTTGTTTCAAATACTATATCAACACGACCTGACTCATAAATAACTGGGTTTGTGTGTTTTGTTTTACACGCCCTGGATTCCAACACCCGATTTCACAATAATTATAGTTATTTTAAGAGTTAACTACATAAATTTACAAGTGGTTAACACTAGGGGTGAGAAAAAAACCCGAAAAATCGAAACCAAATCGAAAAAACCGAAAAACCGAACCGAAAAAAACCGAACGAATATAAAAACTGATGGTTCGATTTTTAAGTTTTTAAAAACCAAAAAGTTTCGTTTCGGTTCGGTTTCGGTTTTCATCCAAAACCGAACCATAAAAACCGAACTGAACCGAATCATTTCATTATATAAAAAAAATAAATATAATATAATATAAATGAATAATTATAAATTAATATTCATTTTTAAGGGAAATAAGAGTAATATATTTATTTTATTGTTTATACGCCTGTTTGATATATATTTGTGTTTACTTGACAATATATCATTACATGTGTGGCAGTAATCGTTTGTATGCATGTTTACTTGCATGTGTGTTTATCTTATTAATATGTGTGTAACTATAGATTAGAAATTTGAGATAAACATTATTAGGCTTAGATTGAAAATAAAGAAAAAAACTATTTTTTTTCACCCAAAACAAGTTTTTTATTCTAAATCGGACGTACCCGAATATAAACGGTTTTAAAATAGAAAAATCGAACCGAAACCGATTACAAACCGAAAAAACCGAACCGCCCAAACCGAACGGTTTTGGTTTTTGGTTTTTTGAAAACCGAATACGTCGGTTCGGTTTCTGTTTTAGCCAAAAACCAACCCAAACCAAACCGTGCACACCCCTAGTTAACACACCATTGAATATGTCAAGGCTAAGATCCAAGCAAAGGATGGTATTGCCCCAGATCAGCAGAGACTCATCTTTGCGGGAAAGCAACTCAAAGATGGTCGTACATTGGCCGATTACAACATCCAAAAGGAACCCACTCTCCACCTTGTTCTCATGTAAAACCCGCATTTAAAATCAAAGAACATTAAGTATACATAGTCTCTGTTTTATTTAAAACGTGACGTAATTAATTATTCAGAAACATAATTAATTTAGTTATTCAGATATTACGTAAGGATTATTATTTCAGTAAAATGAATAATACATTTCAGAGTTAACACGAGAATTCAGACACGAACTCACGAGAAATAATAACACACGAGTTAAACATTAGTGTTTGTGTTTCTTTTTGGGTCGCAACTAGAACCAAATGAAAGAGAGGTGGGCTTTAAGCCCAGTTTACTTGTAAACAAATCACCAGGGGTTACACCCTTTTCTCATTTCATGAAAAACAAAGGAAAACAAAGTTTTAGGGTTGTTCTTATTAGGCCGCCGGCAGCAGACCAAAAGGAGAACGGGGGTGTTCTTATTAGGACGCAGGTAGCAGACCAAAAGGAGAACGGGAAGTGTTCTTATTATGACGTTGGCAGCAGACCAAAAGGAGAACGGGAAGTGTTCTTATTATGACGCTGATAGCATACCAAAAGGAGAATGGGAAGTGTTCTTATTATGACGCTGGAAGCAGACCAAAAGGAGAACGAGAGTGTTCTTATTATGACGCCGGCAGCAGACCAAAAGGAGAACGGGAGTGTTCTTCTTATGACGCCGGCAGCAGACCAAAAGGAGAACAGGGGTGTTCTTATTAGGCCGTCGACAGCAGACAAAAAGGAGAACGAGTGGTGTTTGTTTCGTTTGTGTGTTGTATTTCATCCCTAGTCAAGTAGATCGGTAAATCACCTTCTTCTTTATCTTTTATATCACGAAATTGATGAGTTTAGAGAATAAAACATGCAATTAAATCAGGGGGGTTCGGTTGATTTTAATTCCAGGATTAGCGACAGTTTAGCGACGACTTTTCTGTCGCAGTTTTCATGACAAATTTTGGACAGCTTTTAGTCACAGTTTTAGTGACAGAAATTTTTGTCGCTAATTCCAGTAGGCAGAATTCAATACACATATTGATTTGTTTTAGTGCGAACGAGACGGGGTATCTCGGTAGGCTCGGGACTATAATTATAAGGATAAAAAAAACGACGATTTAATCATACCTTGTTTAATTCACTTTTAAAAATAAATGTTTTAAATGATTTATTTAGTAAATTAAAGTTATAATGATAAATTAGTTTATAAAATTAAAAAGGGTATAATATTATTAAATGAGTTAAATTATTTTTGGAAACTTCATAAATTAGGAAACGTTCTATTTTAGCAGGTTCTTTATAACAGTATTATAATATCAGATACAGTAAAATACAGTAATCAGAAGTACATGATATACACTAATCAGAATACAGTATAATATACGGTAATTAGAAATACAGGATATACACTAATCAGTAAATATTTAAAGACAGTCAGAGTTATCAGATTGTATACAGAACAGTACAACAATACAGGAACATAATAAAGCAAGTTAAGAACAGTAAGAATCGGTAACAGTAAACAGTAATCAGACAACTTATTCATGTCCCTTATTCTTGTAGCTATTGTGAAGTCTGAGTAGGAGTCGTTCAGTTTTTCCTTACAATCAGTTACTGGACAAGAGGTACGGATTTCCGTCCTTTCAGTAAGGACTTCCTTTCTATGCATGATTAGGATTCCCCGTCTTCAGCCAAATGTTTTTCCCCAGTATATGTTTAAGTTTATTAGTAATCATATTAATAACTAAATAAATTGCCTGAGCATTATATACAAGCACGACCAGTTTATGTACTAGTTACGGAGGTACCGTAACCACGACATTAGAGGCACCGGTGTCGTGACTCACATGCAGGAGAGTGATATCCTGCATCGTCCCACTCAGTTCATCTTGGCCATTTTATCAGTATTATTAGTGGGGCGTATGGATGCATCCTAGGCTTATAAGTGTTACAAGTTATCAGGGTGAATGTGGTGTGTGCTCTACATCCTTCACATTGGAGCTGATCCCTCCACCCAGCACAGTTATTTAGAGGTCACCCCTCTACAGCATGACGAGGTCACCCCTCCAGTTATTCATGCACGATTGTTACAGCACGTGACCTATATAAGCTCTGGCAATTAAAATACAGTAAATGCATGTTTTCAGAATTAATAGTTATATTTCAGTTTCAGTATATATGAACCAGGTTTCTCAGGTTTTATGCAGAGTTCTACCACATGTTACATATCAGTCTTATAGCTTCATTGTTGTCTTCTATTCCATTACTTTCAGTACACTCTTATCATGCTATATACGTTCACTGAGCGTTATGCTCAGCCGTAGTTCCCATTCATGTTCTAACGGCAGGTACACCAGGACGCTCTTAGGATTCTGAGAGCATGTGCATTTGGATGAAAGCTATCCAGACTTCTTACTTTATGTACTTACATTATTCTGCTTATTTGGACATTGTTTAGTCCTTTCCTTCATTATTTTTACTTTTCATGTTTTGGGCTTATGTTTGGATTGCCGATGTTTGATTCCGGTATTTCCTTCATGGTCAGTTAATGTTTTAGGACATTTACCTTATGCTTTGATGACACGCCATAAATATACGTAACGGTCCACTTATCCAAGTGGGGTGTTACATCTCAGGTTAAAGGGAGGAATGCGAATCTCTGGTCACTGGTAAGACCATCACTTTGGAGTTGAAATGTTTGACAACATCAAAAATGTCAAAGCTACGATCCAAGAAAAGTACAAGATCCCACCAGACCAGTAGAGACTTATCTTTTCTCGAAAGAACAGCTTGAGGATGGTCGTACCCTTACTGATTACAACATTTAGAAGGAGTCAACTCTCCATTTGGTTCTTCGTCTTCGTGGTAGTATGTAGATCTATGTGAAAACCTTGACTGAAAAGAATATCACTTTGAAAGTTGAGAGCTCCGACACCATTGATAACGTGAAAGCCAAAATTCAGGACAACGAATCCTACCAGATCAGCAAAGACTTATCTTTGCCGACAAACAACTCGAGGATGGACTTACTCTAGCTTCCTACAATATCTAGAAGGAGACAACCCTGAATTTGTTCCTCCGACTCCATGGTGGTATCCAGATCTTCGTCAAGTCATTGACGGGAAAGACCATTAGTTTAAGTGTTGAAAGTTCAGATTCCATTAACAACGTGAAGCCAAAATTCAAGAAAATGAGGGGATCCACCAGGCCAAAATTCAACGGAGGTTGATTTTCGCTCGTAAGCAGCAGGAAGATGGTCGTACTTTGGCAGACTGATCCAATAGGAGTCTACCTTTCATCTTGTGTTAAGGTTGAGGGGAGGAATGCAGATCTTTATCAAGACATTGACCGGAAAGATCGTAACTCTTGAGGTGTAGAGTTTAGAAACCATTAATATTGTGAAGGCTACGATTCAAGATAAGCAGGGAATCCCACCAGATCAGCAAAGGCTTATTTTTGCTGGAAAGCAGTTGAAGGATAGACGCACACTTGCTGATGTACATATATTTATTTTGGCCAACATGAACTTTTGTAACTTTTATAGCATTGCCACTAAGGTTTGATGTGTCAAGAGGCAAAAACAGCAATTACTTTAAAGTGCTTTCTCCAGATGAAATATTTAATTCACTCACCAATTTAAGGCCAAACTTCTGCTTAAGCTTATCAGTTTTGTAGTGCACTTTGGCCAGATTCGAGGTAGATCTTGCTGGATCCGAGAGAGCCAAGAAAGCCGTAGACGTGCAACTACTATTAATATTAGAAGTAGGTGAATGGCTTCTATCACTCGACGTACACCTCGAGGTACACGCGCAGAAGAGGAAAAAGTTCTACTTGTACGCAGATTCAAGTTAAATATGTTGTTGTGATACTCTTATCTTCTAACTGCATGAAATAAACACCTGCAATATGCAGCAACTCAATCAAAGGACGTGATAGTCGAAGTGCGTGAAACAATTTTCAAAGTCGTTCGACCCCAAGAGACTGAATGCATCAGTATATGTCATACATTTTTTGAGTTTTTTATGCGTAGAACAATGTGGACTTTACCTATAGCATCCAAGATAAAAGGATAATAAGAAAAATTACTTTAGATAGAAATTGGTAATGTGTTTTTTGCATTCCTTAATTAAGAACGAAACGATAACCATTACGTGTTGGGCCACACAACTTATTATATGTATTTATGAGATCAATATACTGTACGAAATAAAAGTGAGTACTAAACCATTTTGAAGTAATAAATGGTAGATAAATTCTTGTCGTTGAAGCTCAGTGGAACACCTCCCTTCCTCTTTCTATACTCCATAATAGATTACTATTAAAATTATGAAACATGTGATCATAATTCATTAGTAAAGTCTACTTAAGCTAATAACTACTGGACCAAAGTGTTCAAGGGCAACCGAAATCAACCCATGATAAAAATCCTACATAATTTTATCTTCTTCAACTTCAGAAGTTAAATACTTCGTTGGAAAAAGAAATATGGTTATTAAAATATGAAGTCATCAATGAAATATCAGGCACTTACAATAGTTATGTAGTCCCTGGGATATATTTAGAGACCCGACAAAAGAATTCTTACGTGTGCTAAGGAAACAAACCTTCTACACTTGCAGTTGGGAAGAAAGCACCAGATGTGCATGCTGATGCGAATGCCTGCAATCACACAGGAAGCACAATAAATAGCAAAAAATATCACCAAATAGAAAATGTCACAAAATATATAGGGACCCATAAATCTCATTCCCCATTTGACATAATTAAAGTCAGTAGAGGCTTGCTCATTGTCAAATTGCAAGATATGAAGAAAGGTAACCATATATTCATGCATTTATTATAGTGGTGATCTAGCAATAATGAAAATGAATTATGAAACTATAAGAAAAATATAGTTTAACTAAAAAAAGCCAGTGGATACTAAATATTATGTTGTCCCTTGTATGTGATGATATACTACACGAATTTAAAGAAAGAAAGGAAGAAATGAGATGAATTGTAGAGAGAGAAACTAGAGAGAGAAAAGAGAGAGAAGTGTGTGAACTTGGTGAGATTAGATTAAGAAAAGTGAGAAATACAAATGACCATCCACCCTCCTAACATGCTAGGAGGGTAGTATATATAGTCCACCCACATGCGGGCTTTAATGGACTATATATTGGGCCGGGCTTGTATTTTGGACTTTCATTAGTTTAAATCCAAGCCCGTGAATCACGACTAAATAACTACTTATTACAACGTTCTAATAAATAATACAATAGAAACCTATGACCGAACATTCTTGTTTGACTCAATATTTTGAGGCTAACAATCTCCCCCAATGTGAGGTCATTCCTCTTTGATATTTTGGATTCCAATGGAGTTTTATGAATTTCGTCATAAATGAGTCTTGAACGTGTAACAGTAGTTTTGTTCCTTCATGCTGTGATCTTTGAGCCTTTGTCGTTGTCTTTCGACTTTGTCTTTAAGTCTTGAGATCTTCAAATCATCCTTGACTTATCATTGCCATCTTGTGATCTTGTGTCTTTATCCACATGCTCACACTATCAATTGTTGGATAAGTCTTTGGGCATGAATATGTGGTTGTGTATATCTGACTTTGCTGAGTACACCGTGACGCCACCTTCTCGAGACAAAACATAGACACGGACTGAATGGCTTTGACATTCGTCCTAAATCGGTAGCGTTTTACCTCCGGTCGGTGAAGACCGTTATACGATATTAAATATCGTACCTGTGATCAGGTAGATTCAATTAAGAATCTCCTTGACAGGGTTTCGCGGCAGTACTAGCCGTTCTCTTTACTCGACCGTCTCAAAGCAAGACTGCGAACATAAAGAGTGAATCAATTGGATAAATATCCGCTTGATTAAAGTCGTCAATTCAAATTCCTGGAAAAAGTTTGATTCGTTAAGAATCTTACCATTGTTGCTTTCCAGTTGACACAAGTTTGATTCATAAGAATCTCACAAGTCACCTACCGTAGCGCTGTTTGATGTTGACGCTAGAAGGATTTCTATTCGTCACTGTGAATATTAATGAATATCACTCTGAATGTTCTGGCAAGACCATAAAGATATTGCGTAGAAACCTGAAACGAGTTTGAATCAATTCAGAATCAAACCACTGTTGCTTTTCAGTTTTACATATGTTCAATTCATAAAGAATCTTGCATATGACCTACCGCAGTGCTGTTTGATGTTAACACTGGAAGGATTTCCACTCATCATTGTGAATACTAAGTAGTATCACTCTGAGTGTTCTAGCAATATCGCAAGGATATAGCGTAGGACTCTCTTGATCTTCATCCGTGTGTCCTAACGAGATTTGATTGATCTCTTGGCTCTAGACTCGATTTGTGCACTTTTAGTGGTCGGAGGCTGGAGCAGATGCCACCTATTCAATATCAACTATCTCGGAGTGAGAAAGTCAATAGAAGTCGTGTTGATCTCCGTGACAATTAAACAAACTTCTTTTGAGAGAAGCCTGAGTAGCTAGGAAAGGGTTGTGCTTCACATCACTGGGTCCATGATGAGTTTGTCTTCATGATGAGTTGACCCGGTTTCTGCCTAAGTTGTATGGAGGGCTTCTTTCTTTAGACCCTTTATCCTTACATTTCTTTTTCATTCTTCAACCCCTTCAATGCTTACCAAGACATCATTAATAGCACCTTGTTGTGATTGTTCCAGTGCTATCATCAGTACTTAGTCGGCATTCAGCTACGTTCACATTCTACTCCATCTTTCCTAAGGACTTCTAATAATCTATTGGATTGTCCCTGGGAAGATCCCTCCGGTTCTGGTTGGATCATAGGACTTAAACCTAACCACCCTTTTGACACCAATAACGTCGTGAATTAAAGATGTTGTGGGTATTTGATCGTAACCATGAAAACCACTTTAAATTCTAACAAAGTGTTTGAAAAACATTTAACACCTTGCTAGTTTTGTCGTTTCAGAAATGCTCCCCCTTCACATGTGCATCGATAATCGAAAGTGTTTCGCACATGTAGGTAAGAGTTAAAGTGCATGAGTCTTATATTAGATCACATTTTAATCACATTTTAAACCTATGACCGAACATTCTTGTTTGACTCAATATTTTGAGGCTAACAATCTCCCCCAATGTGAGGTCATTCCTCTTTGATATTTTGGATTCCAATGGAGTTTTATGAATTTCGTCATAAATGAGTCTTGAACGTGTAACAGTAGTTTTGTTCCTTCATGCTGTGATCTTTGAGCCTTTGTCGTTGTCTTTCGACTTTGTCTTTAAGTCTTGAGATCTTCAAATCATCCTTGACTTGTCATTGCCATCTTGTGATCTTATGTCTTTATCCACATGCTCACACTATCAATTGTTGGATAAGTCTTTGGGCATGAATATGTCATTAAACCAGGGATGTATAGAATGTCCACTAAGCCCACAAACAAAGATACTCAATCGCCTCAGACTTCTAGAAACACTAATATTCATGTGTCTTCTACTACAGGAATAGTCTCCACTACTAGTGTTAGCCGGCCTCAGCTTAAGAGCACTCAAGTGAATGATAAGGTCTGGAAACACAAGAATCAAGGGAAGATGAAGCAAGTAGAAGAACACCCTAGGACTTTCAATGTTTCTAAGAATAAAACGTCTGTAATCGCGTGTCATGACGATTTGAATGATTCGACTTTGAATGCTATGAATGTGAAATTTGTTTGTGTCAAATGTGGCAAGTGTGCTAATGCTAATCATTCTATGTGTGCTATGAATAATGTCAAAGGCGTAGAAACTAGAACTAAGAAGCAAAATGTGATGCCTATTAGTGCTAGTAAACCCAAACGCAAAGTGAACCATTCTGGTGCTACCCCCACTAAGAAAAGTAATGCATCAGACTTCACCACTAAGAATCCTAGAAGCAAAATTAAGGAATTATATGAGTCTGCCAGTAAGTCTTGGAAATGGTGGTTTGCTAATCAATGTCCTCCCGGATATAAATGGATGCCTAAAGTTAGGACAGAAAATGTGAAAACGAGTGTTAGTTTGCCTTTAAATGTTGATAAGGACACTAATGATTCTACTATCACAACTACTGTGGTATCCAATTTAGCAAATGCTCCATCGTGTTCTAACTCTTCTGCAGGTGATACAAATAATTCTCTTCATAATGGACTCCGGATGCACGAAGCACATGACGGGGAATCTCAAGCTTTTAATTAACTTCGTGGAGAAGTTCCTGGGTACGGTCCGATTCGGAAATGATCAATTTGCACCGATCCTAGGATATGGAGATTTGGTTCAGGGGAATATCACGATTAAAAGGGTATACTACGTCGAAGGGCTCAATCACAATCTTTTCTCGGTTGGTCAATTCTGTGATGCGGATTTGGAAGTTGCTTTCAGAAAGAAGACATGTTTTGTTCGTGATTATGATGGGAATGACTTACTTACCGGTACACGGGGTACTGATCTTTACACAATTTCACTTCAAGACACAACTTCATCAACTCCAATTTGCTTCATGGCTAAAGCTTCAACGACTCAGGCATGGTTATGGCATCAACGTCTTTCTCATCTCAACTTTGATACCATTAACTTGCTTTCCAAGAAAGATATTGTGAGAGGCCTTCCAAGCTTGAAATTCATCAAAGATCATCTTTGTTCTTCTTGTGAACTTTGTAAAGCTAAACGAAGTAGCTTCAAAACAAAGACCACACCAAGCTCTAAAGGACGGTTAGATCTTCTTCACATGGATCTGTGTGGTCCCATGCGTGTTCAGAGTATCAATGGAAAGAAATATATTCTGGTCATCGTTGATGATTACTCAAGGTACACATGGACTCACTTCTTGAGGTCCAAGGATGAAACACCCGATGTTCTCATTAGCTTCCTTAAATTGATACAACGTGGTCTTCAAGCTCAAGTTAAAGTGGTTCGTACTGACAGAGGTACAGAATTTTTGAATTCAAATTTGAGAAAGTATTTTGAAGCCGAAGGGATTGAACATGAAACATCTATTGCTCGAACACCCGAACAAAACGGTGTTGTTGAAAGACGAAACCGTACTTTAGTTGAGGCTGCTCGAACATTACTATCCGCTTCAAAACTTCCACTATACTTTTGGGCCGAAGCCGTGTCAACCGCCTGCTACACACAAAACCGCTCCTTAATTATCCCAAGACACGAAAAGACTCCATATCACATAATTCATGATCGAAAACCTTCACTCAAACACCTTCATGTTTTTGGATGTACTTGTTACATTATACGAGATGGTGAAAATTTGGATAAGATGAAAGAAAAAGGTGATGCATGTATTCTTGTGGGATATGCTACTCAGTCTAAGGGATATAGAGTGTTCAACAAGAGAACAAAATTGATTGTCGAGACAATTCACATCCGATTTGATGAATCTCAAGAAATGGCACTTGAACAAAGCAGTTTAAGTCCCGATCCACAAGGACAAACGACTTCCGTTCACAACAGCACGGAACTCGGAACTCAAGACCACAGCAATGAACCGTCAAGTTCAAAGCTGGTTCCTGAACATGTTCCTAGAGCTGATATGACAGTCGACACGACAATTGAAGAGTTGGAAATGTTATATGGACCAATGTATGATGAATATTTCACGGGGGAGAAACAAGTTGTATCGAAGTCTTCCGCTGTCACTCATGATACAAATGATGATACCGATCATCATCAACAAAAGGATACAACTTCATCTACTTCAACACGGGTTGTTGTCGATTTACCTCCTCAGAATATCACTTCAACAATCGATCCTACAACATCCACAACTACTGTCATTGCTCCAGAGAACACAAATCAAGCAGACGGTGCATTATCTGACGATGACGATTTTCACAACCCATTCGGTACATCAGTACACGAAACTGGAGAGTCTTCTACTCACCGTGTTGATCCGTCAAATATGCATACGTTCTATCAACGACATCCTTCAACACATCATTGGACCCGAGATCATCCTTTAGTTCACGTAATTGGAAACCCTTCACAGCCTGTTCGTACAAGACGACAACTAGCCACTGATGGCGATGTTTGTATGTTCGCACTCGCCGTGAGTACTGTCGAACCGAAAAACATCAAAGAAGCCATGGCTGATCATGCTTGGATTGAATCGATGACGGATGAACTTCAACAATTTGAAAGACTTAAAGTCTGGGAACTTGTTGACAGACCATACGATGTGACTCCTTTAAATCTTCGTTGGATCTGGAAAAACAAGATGGATGAAGAAAATACGATCATCAAGAATAAATCTAGGCTAGTGGCTAAAGGGTATGGACAAAAAGAGGGTATTGATTTTGAAGAATCATTTGCACCAGTAGCTCGAATGGAAGCGGTCAGGATTTTCCTTGCCTATGCTGCACATAAGGGATTCATCGTATATCAAATGGACGTAAAGACGGCGTTTCTTAACGGTCCTTTGAAGGAAGAAGTCTATGTCTCGCAGCCGGAAGGATTCGTCGATCCTCATTATCCTGACAAGGTGTATCGTCTCCACAAAGCACTTTATGGACTCAAGCAAGCTCCAAGGGCGTGGTACGACGAGCTCTCGAAATTTCTGGTCTCCAAAGGTTTCTCAAAAGGTTCCATTGATTTAACTTTGTTCACTTATAAATATGGGGATGACATTCTGCTTGTGCAAATTTATGTTGATGACATTATTTTCGGGTCTACAAACCCAAAACTTTCAAAATGGTTTGAAAAAGTAATGCACAGCAGATTTGAAATGTCTATGATGGGCGAACTAAAATTCTTTCTAGGAATTCAAGTTCACCAATACCCAAGTGGTATCTTTATTAACCAAGCTAAGTATTGTCAAGAGATAATCAAAAAGCATGGTATGACATCATGTGACCCCGTTGGGACACCATTATCAACCACATCCCTAGATGCTGATTTGGAGGGATTACCCATAGATCAAACGAGATATCGTTCCATGATCGGGTCCCTCATGTACTTGACAGCAAGCAGACCTGATATTCATCATGCTACATGCTATTGTGCACGATATCAAGCACGACCCACTAAAAGCACCTCAAGGAGGTTAAACGGATCTTTCGGTACCTTAAGAATACCATTCACATGGGACTCTGGTATCCGAGGGAAACCGGTTTCTTTCTAACGGCCTATTCAGATTCTGATCATGCAGGGTGTCTTGATACACGTAAAAGTACTTCTGGTGGTGCACAATTTCTAGGTCAAGACAAGCTTGTGGGATGGTCTTCCAAGAAGCAGGATTGCACGTCACTGTCATCAGCCGAAGCGGAGTATGTGTCTCTATCTGCGTGTTGTGCTCAAGTTCTTTGGATGAGAACACAACTCACGGATTATGGCTTCCATTTTGATAAAGTACCTATGTATTGTGACTCAAAATCGGCCATAGCCATCTCCTGTAATCCGGTTCAGCATTCCCGCACGAAGCACATTGATGTCAGATATCACTTCATTAAGGAACAAGTTGAAAAGGGTATTGTTGAATTATATTTTGTTGGAACTGATTACCAATTAGCTGACTTGTTTACAAAAGCTCTTTCGAAAGAGAGGTTTGCGTATCTAGTTAGGCAAATTGGTATGAGATGTTTGACTCCAGCAGAACTGGAGGTTCTGGCAAAGAAGCCTGCTTGATTCATCTATCAAACATCTACCTGTAAATATTAATGAAAAAGAAAATACAAAATTAAAAAATCTTTGAAAATCCTAAAAATATTCTTCTCGACATGTCTTTCAGTATCGATAATATGGACGTGCCTAGAAATGTCGCTCAATAACGACACGGGTGTGTACATAAAGCTCGAATGAAAGTTGTAAATATTTTTCAAAACATGTTATTTCTTCTTTTAATAAAGGAAATTGTCCATTTTGGACAAATATTTCCAAACAACGGGTAGAGCAATCTATCACGGGTTGAGCTTGTCACAAAACATTCAACGTTTTGAGCTCAACACAATGGCTTGTAATCACTTTCAGATTGCAACCCGGATCTAAATTCACGGGGGAGTGTACGCTTTTGTACTCTTACCCTTAGCAAAAGAAGTTAAATCTTCTTACACTTGAGTGGATTCGTCAAGACATTCAAAGTCTGTGAACTCAAGTTTATGCTTTAGAAAAACCTCTTCGACAAAAAGAAATAGAATTGATTTTTCAAAAAGCGTTGAACACAATTTTTTCAAGAATTTCTCAATGATATTCAAAATCTTTCAAAAATTGTGTGTTCAACAACTCCTATCCTCAAAAGTTTAATGTGGATCACATCCTCGTAATGACAATTCCATTGGATCAATTTTTGAGGGGGAGCATTTAAACTTCATGCAAAAGATTAACACATCTTTCTCCCGGAGATTTCAAGACTATTTTTCAAAATATATTTTAATCAAATTTGGTATCTCTAATATCAAAAGATTTTATATATTAGAGATAGGGGGAGAAAATGTGATTAAAATGTGATCTAATATAAGACTCAAGCACTTTAACTCTTACCTACATGTGCGAAACACTTTCGATTATCGATGCACATGTGAAGGGGGAGCTTTTCTAAAACGACAAAACTAGCAAGGTGTTAAATATTTTTCAAACACTTTGTTAGAATTTAAAGTGGTTTTCATGGTTACGATCAAATACCCACAACATCTTTAATTTCACGACGTTATTGGTGTCAAAAGGGTGGTTAGGTTTAAGTCCTATGATCCAACCAGAACCGGAGGGATCTTCCCAGGGACAATCCAATAGATTATTAGAAGTCCTTAGGAAAGATGGAGTAGAATGTGAACGTAGCTGAATGCCGACTAAGTACTGATGCTAGCACTGGAACAATCACAACAAGGTGTTAGTAATGATGTCTTGGTAAGCATTGAAGGGGTTGAAGAATGAAAAAGAAATGTAAGGATAAAGGGTGTAAAGAAAGAAGCCCTCCATACAACTTAGGCAGAAACCGGGTCAACTCATCATGAAGACAAACTCATCATGGACCTAGTGATGTGAAACACAACCCTTTCCTAGCTACTCAGACTTCTCTCAAAAGAAGTTTGTTTTATTGTCACGGAGATCAACACGACTTCTATTGACTTTCTCACTCCGAGATAGTTGATATTGAATAGGTGGCATCTGCTCCAGCCTCCAACCACTAAAAGTGCACAAATCGAGTCTAGAGCCAAGAGATCAATCAAATCTCGTTAGGACACACGGATGAAGATCAAGAGAGTCCTACGCAATATCTTTATGGTCTTGCCAGAACACTCAGAGTGATACTACTTAGTATTCACAATGATGAGTGGAAATCCTTCCAGTGTTAACATCAAACAGCACTGCGGTAGGTCATATGCAAGATTCTTTATGAATTGAACATATGTAAAACTGAAAAGCAACAGTGGTTTGATTCTGAATTGATTCAAACTCGTTTCAGGTTTCTACGCAATATCTTTATGGTCTTGCCAGAACATTCAGAGTGATATTTATTAATATTTACAGTGACGAATGGAAATCCTTCTAGCGTCAACATCAAACAGCGCTACGGTAGGTAACTTGTGAGATTCTTATGAATCAAACTTGTGTCAACTGGAAAGCAACAATGGTAAGATTCTTAACGAATCAAACTTGTTCCAGGAATTTGAATTGACGACTTTAATCAAGCGGATATTTATCCAATTGATTCACTCTTTATGTTCGCAGTCTTGCTTTGAGACGGTCGAGTAAAGAGAACGGCTAGTACTGCCGCGAAACCCTGTCAAGGAGATTCTTAATTGAATCTACCTGATCACAGGTACGATATTTAATATCGTATAACGGTCTTCACCGACCGGAGGTAAAACGCTACCGATTTAGGACGAATGTCAAAGCCATTCAGTCCGTGTCTATGTTTTGTCTCGAGAAGGTGGCGTCACGGTGTACTCAGCAAAGTCAGATATACACAACCACATATTCATGCCCAAAGACTTATCCAACAATTGATAGTGTGAGCATGTGGATAAAGACACAAGATCACAAGATGGCAATGACAAGTCAAGGATGATTTGAAGATCTCAAGACTTAAAGACAAAGTCGAAAGACAACGACAAAGGCTCAAAGATCACAGCATGAAGGAACAAAACTACTGTTACACGTTCAAGACTCATTTATGACGAAATTCATAAAACTCCATTGGAATCCAAAATATCAAAGAGGAATGACCTCACATTGGGGGAGATTGTTAGCCTCAAAATATTGAGTCAAACAAGAATGTTCGGTCATAGGTTTCTATTGTATTATTTATTAGAACGTTGTAATAAGTAGTTATTTAGTCGTGATTCACGGGCTTGGATTTAAACTAATGAAAGTCCAAAATACAAGCCCGGCCCAATATATAGTCCATTAAAGCCCGCATGTGGGTGGACTATATATACTACCCTCCTAGCATGTTAGGAGGGTGGATGGTCATTTGTATTTCTCACTTCTCTCTAATCTAATCTCACCAAGTTCACACACTTCTCTCTCTTTTCTCTCTCTAGTTTCTCTCTCTAAAATTCATCTCATTTCTACCTTTCTTTCTTAATAATTCGTCTTATATCATTCATATAAAAGGGACAACATATTATGTATCCATGGTATTTGACATGTTTCTAGCAAAAGCATTTGACTAACTGAATGTCGGATCACTCTACATATTATAAGGAGCAGCGTGGACGAAAGGCGAGCCCGTCGGCTGCCCAAACTTTGGTTGCCCAAATGGTGGCTGTCCAAACAGTGGACTTGTTTTTCTAGGAGCCATTTTTTCCATCGATATGAGTTGTAAGGAAGAACTAACCAACTAAAACTACGCGTTTAAAGGTAGGTCTTTGGTTTACCGGCAGCAGCGATACGCCTTGTGAATGATCGCATTGTGACGAATTCCTCTGCTAATGAAGGATGTATCCCCACCTGTAATCATGTTGCTTTTTTCATTAGGAAGAGTAAATCGGGATTGTGAAAAATGTGTGACCCATTAAAAGCATAAGGTTGTGCGACATATCCTTACCTTGACCGAATAACAAAAAATCATAACACAAAACCACAAGTGAGTGCATATATAGTTCTTTTGGAAGCAATCGAAAGTGATTAAAGCTACTTGCATAATTGATGCACCAAGAAAATAACAAACAAAAAAGAAAAATATCAAAGAAAAACCTGATAATATCAGCAAGAAGGCAAAGCTTCTTTGATATGAGATTAGAAACTTTGTTGTAAACATAGTTCCGCTCCTCGTCAACCTTTTATATGTCTTCCTTGTTCATTAAAGAGATGTTAATACTATTAATGTAATACCAATCAATAAAAACACTGATGAAATTGTTATAAGCTCTGTGGAGGCTGATGTGTTCCTGTGTCGTGGCTTCTTTCTTGTGAGCAAAGCTCTGCAAGAACATAATTGTTTCTTGGTAGTGATCGACCTCTTGTTTAATACTATATTCTTTATCCAAGTGGATTTTAAGTTTCTCTTGGGGTTCTTTTTGTTGTTGCAGCTCGAGTTGAGTTACTTTAGGAGCCTTAACATTTGGTTTACTCTTCCTCGTCTTCTTCCTGTGTCCATTACCTTTGCATGCTGACTTTTAGAAAATCAATAAGACATAAAACTAAGGTTTCGTTCAACAATCCCTGTGAGACACAACGATAAGTTGGAAAAATGACTTGTCCAACTTTCTGAATATCTTTAACACCCCCAATTTACATTGCGCAGCGGAAAATACACAATTGGGTGTTATTACAAACTACATTTCACAACTCTTTAAATGACCCAAAAACAGTATATTTAAGAATAAATATGGAAATAACTTAAATCAATGTCTAAAACCTTCAATCCCAAGTAAAATCAGTTTAAAATATATCAGAGTAGCGTACAGGTTTCCCCTAGGATCTTAATCAAAACATCAAACCTTTTACCAAAATATTTGACCATTTACTATAAGTTTACGACAATAGGGATAGAAATCTGTTTTAGACCAAATTACTACAAAAGCAATCCCGCAATCCTTCTCCAGCAAGCTCCGCAATCAACAACTTTAAGTACCTGAAATACATGCTTAAAATCATCAACACAAAGGTTGAGCAAGTCTATAGGTTTTAGAAAACATAATTGAACACATCGTAAAAATCATTCACAATTGTTTAATAGAATTGTGGCCATACAATCTATTAATCAGGTATATCATATTATAGCAGTAGCTATCGAATTGTATTAAGCTCATGCACCGACCCCTTAACTTAGTCACCCACGTCAAATGCTAGCATGACTAGAAAAATTACCAGTGCCCCTACTAGGGTATTAATTGCAAGAATACCAATTCTCATTCACGTAAAATTATCATTCCCAGCGGGTTACTCAGCGTAAAGCCCTGGTCTCAAATAGGGTTGTCAGCCCAATAGTACTATTATTAGAATAAGCGGCTATTCCCAACTCGCAACATCAAGTCAGAAGATAGTTAACGGCTCATGAATTTAGGGTCTTATGCAATTAGGTACTTATACAATTCATTTCATCAAAGGCAACATCGGGTTCAACAATTACTCATGACATGTGTTCATTTTACTTCAAATAGCATGTATCCCCCTCGCGGGTTTTAAAATCATTAAAACAAGTAGAAAGTGAGGCTATAGACTCACCTGAAATAATAGCAGTAGTAAGACGATCTTCGACAATAGTTGATGCCCGATAAACACAAAAACCGCAACCTATCAAATAAGGCGTGTTCATCAATAATAAACTCGAATAAAATCCATACTTGGTAATATCAAACTCAAAATCATAAAATCAAAATCAATCCAAAATAAAAAATAATACAAGTGACTTTTTATTTCATTCTATATATTTATTCTTTTAGTTAACTCCTTCGATAAAAATCTGCCGGTACACACCAAATGTACAAGCTAATTTACCCCACTTAAATACGTCAAATTCTTATGATACTAATCAGAAACTTCACTTACTATATATAGAAAGCCCTGTTAAAAACTCATCAAAAGATTTTACATTTAAAGTTCCCTGCCCGACTCATCTTTGAACTACAAAAACCGGACAGTTTTACGTCAAATACTCTTATAGTCTTTTAACACATTTATTTTTCTCCGTTTATGAAACCGACACTCAACTTTGAAAATAACTCGACATCCTCATACTTAACCTTCAAAATCAGTCCATGAAATATTTAAAAATCCATTTTATAGTCCCCGAGATTCGATCCAAATATCGACAACAATTATATATTGTGTCGGTACTCGTCTCCCGGTACACGAAATAATCAAACTAACGTAACTTTTCGCTCGTTTGGAGCTAGAAGTCCTACCTTATACCAAAACGAAGATAAAAACATCCTCTACAACAATATATAATTAGTTCATCTCAAAATCAAACTCATATTTTCAGAAAATTACTTTTAATAATCTGCTATAAAATACATGTTTAAAAATCACTCAAAATTAATTTTTCACCACATTTTAACCCCATTTTTACCACTATAATCATTCCTACACTACTAGTTCTTATCAT
>JANFOE010002854.1:0-34575 GCA_025667525.1 Glebionis coronaria
TAGTTCGGGTCAACCCAGGTCGAACCGGATCAATTCGGGTTAACCGGTTTTCCAAAAAAAAATCACATATTTAATAATTAACAAAAATTATATATAAAAATCATAAAACTTCCGTATATTGAAAATATAAATTGTTTACCAACTAATCTAATACGTAAAATTATTATTTTATCGCAAATACGTAAAATTTACATATATATTATTTTTAGAAAACGAAAAAACCGAAACCCGACCGGGTCTCGAGAACCGGATTGACCTGGGTCACCTCAAACCCAACAGGTCTAGCCGAGTTTCAAAAATATGAAACTCAGGTCAAAATGACTTATTCAGCCGGAACCAAATTGACCGGGTTTGAAAACATTACAATGTACATGCTCACTTTTTGTATTTTCAAATGCTTACTCATAATGTGTAAAATAATTTTTAAATACCTAACATTTTCCAAATGCTACTTTATTAAGGGTCAGAAAATAAGCATTCTGAAAAATAACAAACAAAACTATTTGTTATTTAACAAATGAACATTAAAAAACACAATATCTCAACATGCATCCCTTCTAACGCTTCGTGTCAAACATACTTTAAATTAAGGCTGAGCACGGCACACCTAAAATTGACGCGGACCAGATAACCGGACCGGACCAACCCGAACCGGAACGTACAGTTTTGGTCCGGTCCTCGGTCCAAGGTTTTCGAATAATTCGGTCCAGGCCAGTCTTACAAAAATCTTATCTATTTTGCCTAATAGGACCGGACAGAGGACCGGACCGGACTATTTCAGTCCGATCTCAGTCCAGGGTTTTGGATCATTTCGGTCCTCGGTTCGATCCAGTCTGACGCTGGACCGATGCTCAGCCGTACTCTAAATAGTACAAGAAGTTTTTAAATAGCTAACTTACTTTACTCTGCATCAATTTAATATAATATCTTTATTAAATATGTTTTAATTGATTGATACTTAAAAAAACGTAAAAACCAACTACTTTAGAGGAGTTGGTCAGATGAGTTTTTTTTGGAGTTTGGGAAGGAGGTTTGGTCTTGTACTCTTGGGTTCGAGTCTTGTAAGAGATAACAATTCAAAATTTTTTTTCTTAGTTCGAAGCCATAAGTTCTAAGATTTTCTCTTCGCGAGTCTCTTCTAGTGGTTCGAGTCTCGAGACCTGCCCATAGATATTAATATGATCGATCATTGGATTATTAAATATATTTACTTCAGTTAATTTGGTTAAATTTTCTTTTGAGCAAAGTCGAAATTAGAATCAAACCCAATTAAAGTTTAACCGAATGGATAACAAAATCTGAAATTGATATAGTTTTCGAGTTGACCTGAGTAACTCGAATTACACCTTATATTTGTTCAACTTTAATTATATAGACTCCTTAGCAAAGAAAATATTTCTAACGTAAAAAATGTGTTTTACATCAGAATAAAATTATAGGGGGCCCATTAAATTTCTAGAAACCCAAAAAATATGTAGAAAATCGTAAGAGTCCTTACATATTCATGAAGATTATAAAAATCAAAGTGAAATTGTAGTAATAATTTATGGTGATTTACTTTTTATTGTCGGAATAAATGAAGAAGAGAAATGAAGAAAAAGACACATGAAAGTTGAAAGTGGAAAAGTACATAGAGATCCACTTTTTAGTCAGATGCTATTTGATTTAATAAGGTACTAGTTTTAATGCGCGTGCATGTATGAGACTTGAAAATAAAAGATAAATGAAGTAATAATTTCGTTATTGCGATTTTATGTACTTATATATGTTTTTACCTGTATATTGATTGATATTTTCTTTGAGTAAATATTACTACGTAATTGATATTTTGTATAAGTATTTATTGCATAAAAGATTTGAATTTCCTCAAATGAAATTTTAGCTATCTTTTTCTAGATATTTTGTGTTTAATAACACATATCGACATTGAAAAAATATATGTTTGTTGTAATATGTAGAATCCCGTTTATTTTTTTTCATCCAACATCGATGCCTGGGGTCTTGCATTCATTTTACTCTTTATATTCATGTTAGTAATAATTTACGTAGATTGCATTGTTTGATTTTGTTAAGTGTCAAAATATAAATAACAATAATTTGTGTTTTTATTTGAATATTAATAATCATGTGATTTGTTGATTTTTTTTAATATTACATATATGTTATATTTTTAAAATATAAAATTTAGATGGTATAAAGTTTAAGGGGTATTTTGTTTATTTTATAAAGTTAGTAAAAATATGGCAAAATATAAGTTTAAACTTAAGTCTATCTAATTTATTTAAAACTCAACCATTAAAGTTATAATTAATCCCCTCCTCCTTTTTTAAGTTTTTATTTTCACAAATTTGACACATATATCTTTTTGTGTTTTATCAAATTCTTCCACCAAAACATTTAATTTTGACTAAATTTCATTCAATTTTGACTTTTTAGGCCAATCACATTGCTTGATTTTGCTTATGTGTCAAAATCAAGCCATTTGATTGGTCCAATTATTTTTCTACAACCTCCACTTTTCACTAAACTCTAAAAAAATCTAATTCTTTTATTATATAAAAGATTCAAAACTGTATTTAATATTTATTGATAAAACTACTATTTGAGTCCCAGGTTCGTCCCGGTAGGCGTAAGATATACTCATGCAGGTCTTGAAATAAAAATAGTTTAAGGTCGGTTTGCTCAGAAAGCATAAAAATATTGGATACGTGCTAGGCCGCTAGCCAACTGCGCCACCACCCATTTTGTTTTATTTCTTCTTACTTCTTTTAAGTCTACTTTTGAAAAGTAAATTTAAGCAACGGTAACACTTGCCTGGAAGGCTAAAAATTATTGCACTGCTTCTAACTTAACAACCAGCCAACTAACCGATATAAGCCTCTGTTTTTCCACTGCACATAAATCACTTGCGATTTAGGACTTCAAAGAAACCTTAAATACCATCTTCGCTATGAAATCGGCTCAACAAAAGAATGAGTATCGAACATGTATTCTAAATTCCAAGTATGCGTTTGAACTTTATGAACAAAAATAAATATATGAAAAAACATGACTATCAGTATTACATTTTTACCTAAACTTCACGCCCCCACAAAAAAATGTCCGACATCCCGTAAGCAACAAATTGTTCAAATTGTCTATGATAATGTCCATCTAATTCCTCCATATTAGGCGTGAAACGGGACAAATCTAGAAGACAATGGGAGATTCAAGTCTTTGTATAGATTAAAGTAGAATTGTAGGTGCACAATGGAATCGTGAATTCTCATACATCATAAAAATTGTTGGTATTTGGAAGGACTAGCGATTCAGTACAACAAGATTTTCACAAACTTTGTTGGACTAACTCAGATAATGAACAATACCTCAAGAAGTTGTGTTCGTTCGTTAAGAAATGACGGGTATAGCATTATGTAATGCACGAAGTCTACGTAACGGTAACCCTGTAAGATTGGAACCCACAATGGTCCTTGACAACACTAAAGACCATTTCCATTTGATTCGAGTTCTTCAAATTGCATAAAAGATCGTAGTACAATATGTTGGTATTTAAGTGAAACCTTAGGCAATCCTAGTATGTATTGATATTTGATCAACTAAAAAGAAAGAACATTGCTAAACCAGTGACCAACATTGTAGTTTGACATGGATTTTTATCACCATTACACAAACTGCAAATGTAAGTCAAATATGTAAATGATATCCAAAGCCTATGTTAAGCTCCTACAAATTCATGTTTTAAATGGATTTTTAGTTATTGTTTTTGACAAACTACAAATCAATGACAAAATGCTCATACAAGTCCACTATGTTTGCCAAATTAGTTAAACCGCCTTGTTCATAAATTTCCAATGTTAGGGTTCCTTAGCATAACCTATTACAGTATTACATAACCAAAAGTTATTAAAACCCAACACCACATTGACATAATCTTCTACAACTTGGCCATAACCAAAGATTTTTTCTCCTGCTTAAGCAAACCCGAACCCCTATACAGGAACTTAATGAACTTATTTGAAAAGAAAGAAGTATTAAAAAAGTAAACCCAAACAGCTAACAATAACATTTTAAATAATAATCAATCCTATCAACCATAATCAATCAAATAAGCCCACATAACACTACCTAACACTATTGTAAAATCTAAAAAAGGGTGTTTGGCATTGCGGCTTAAAAGTGAAAATCTGATTATCTGATTCTGACCATTTCATATAATTGAAGTGGTTTATAATCAAACCCAAATTAACCTTATTTGAAATCTTATTTGAAATTAAAGTTTAAAAATAAGCAAACCTGTAATTATGAATCCGATATATCAACAAAGCTGTAATTATTTGATGATATATCAAATAATTACAGCTTTTTCGATATATCGGATTCATAATTACAGGTTTGTTTGTTTAAAGTTTAAAAATAAGCAAACCTGTAATTATGAATCCGATATATCAACAAAGCTGTAATTATTTGATGATATATCAAATAATTACAGCTTTGTTGATATATCGGATTCATAATTACAGGTTTGTTTGTTTAAAGATTAAAAATAAGCAAACCTGTAATTATGAATCCGATATATCAACAAAGCTGTAATTATTTGATGATATATCAAATAATTACAGTTTTGTTGATATATCGGATACATAATTACAGGTTTGTTTGTTTAAAGTTTAAAAATAAGCAAACCTGTAATTATGAATCCGATATATCAACAAAGCTGTAATTATTTGATGATATATCAAATAATTACAGCTTTGTTGATATATCGGATTCATAATTATAGGTTTGTTTGTTTAAAGTTTTAAAAATAAGCAAACCTGGAAGTATCTGACTAGACAAACAAAACTGTTTAATGCCGGATAAAAGATGAAGAAGAAGCAGAGGGTGTTTGTTTGTTTAAGGTTATATTTCATTTGCGGCTACTGTAACCTTGTTTAATGTCGGATATATCAATTTAGTCCTTATACATACTCATTGTCTTAATTTTTTCGAACTTCTCGCGTGTTTTTGCCCCGTCCATCCTTTTCGCCAACGACCATTAGTTTATAACCCCCACCTTCATCTTCATACTTTAATTTACTCTTAGGCCTCGTTTGGTTCGTTGTAATCCAATGTAATTGAATGTAATTGTAATTCAATTACATTACATAGCATGTTTGATTCGCATAAGTAAGGAAATTGTAATTCACTTTACATTACGTAGGCTGTTTGGTTTGCGTTGCAATTGTAATTCAAACATTCTGCAATTGCATCCGTTGAGAGAATTCAGATTACATAAGAAATTAGATAGAATGTTTTAAATGACATTGTAATTCAATATTTTTATACTTTAAAACACAATATTTATAAATAATACAAATTATTATTATTATTATTAAAAAATGTTATTATAATATAAAATTATTATTATTATTTATTAATAATATAATTATTATTATATTACAAAAATATTTATATTATGGCCTTAATAAAATAATTATTATTATATTAATAAAATATTAATATAAGATTATTAATATAAAAATATGAATAAAATAATTATTAGAATATATATATAATATTAAATAAATAAATAATTTATTAATATAATAGTTATTAAAACTTAAATATAAATAAAAAATTATTATTAGAAAAATAATAATATTAAAAAAATATTAAAGTTGTTTTTGAGAAATGTGATAAACAGGCAGTTACCGGTTGAAGTATTATTAATGTTTCACAAATTGCATTGATATATGAAGAAGAACATGGACACTTGGTATACAAAATCCTGTAGCCGACTCTATAGCAGCAACGATTGGTTACATTTGTGTTTTCGTATGCCTTTTCGGTTCTCTTAATTTTGGTAAGTTTTCATTTGTGTTTTCGTATCGGTTCTTATTTATTTTTGTACGTTTTTTTTCTCGGTTTTCTCGTTGTTGTACGTTTTCATCCGTACAAACATAGAAGAAGGTATAAAAAATTATAAAAACGTTACAAAATCGTAAAAAAAATGTATGACCATCGGATGCAACTCCTTTACATTTCTTAGATATATTTAAGGAGCCAATTATTTATTTTTTTAAATTATAACTTACTTTACTTTTCGTCAATTAATATCGTGTGTACTTGTAACGTTATCATTAACGGTTGTTTTGGTTTAAATGGGCAAAAAAACATCAAAGAGGAAGGCGCAGTTAGTGAGATAGCCCATAGCTTGCTCACCTGTTTGAGTCATTGGGTTGTTGAGTTTGTTCGGTTAAGTAAAGCTAAAAATTGAACCGAACGAAATTTAATTGAACTGGAAATTGAATTTGAATTCGGTTCGATTTTCGGGTTGATGAGAATAACTCAAATTATATTATTAATATTTTTCTAAATTTAATTTACAGATTATTAGCAAAAAAATTATTACAACTATAAAAAAAAATTATTTTATATTTAAATAAAATTATAATCATATAAAAATATATCAAAAAATGTATATTTTTGTATGAATCCGGGTTTTGGGTCGGTTCGGTTTTCGTTTCGTTAAATCTGTAACTGATTCATAAACCGATTACTATTTCGGTTCGGTTATGACCAAAACCTGAATTTCAGGTTTACAAAAGTTTCAAAATGAATGGTTCATTTCTATTTTTGTAAATGACGACGTGACCAAAAAGAAACACACAAATAAACGGTTTAGGATGGAAAGAAACCTATTTACTAACCATGTTGTATCAGTTAGCCAGCTTGGTTTGACGTCAATACTTCAGCTCCTGGCAACCCATATACAACAAGTGACGACATGACCGAAAAGCAACACAAAAATAAACGGTCTAGGTTGGAAAGAGCCAACTGCTGCAAATTTCGGGTTTCCAAACATTGACCATCAACATTCTAACATCCTAGTTTGACCCATAGCACTCACCAATGTCACCACCTACAGTCAAATCCTTACAGATTCAAGAACCTTGTTTGGTCTCATGATTCATTTACTTGTGACCGTTAGAAGTGTATTTTAGACATGCTACTAACTTACAATGAAAAACGTCATCATGGTTCAATGTACAATGATTCCAAAACATAAAATGAAATCCAAGTTTAAGTCTCAAAGAGAACAAGGTAGAGAGCACGGACTAATACTACTAATAAGCTAAAGATAGTTTGAAAACATGAAAATAAATCTGATATGAACAAGTCAACAATGTAATTCGATTTAGGATTATATCACTCGACTGTGTCTTCATTTCTACAGGTTGCAGTCGAGTTTCTCAGCAGATCCTGCATGTCCTGCTTCTGATTCACATCACCAACATTACCAGACTTCAAACTACAAGTTCAAAAAAAGTAAAATCAAGTATCAGTACATATAAACACAGCATTTAAGAAAAGATACAGTAAGCTGCAGGCGACTTCATCGGAGGTTTTACACTTTTAAGCATTTGTATGCTTTTTGTATTCTCAAAAGTATCGGTATTGATGACTGTATGGATATATAATAACAATATGAAGCGAGTTGTGAACACATGGCTACTTTTGAGGGTACAAACAATGTACAAATGCTTAAAAAGAAAACGATCCAATGAATTCACCTGCATTTGCATTTCACTCTATTTGAAGTAATATTGATACGTAATTCTATTATTTTGAATGAATGTTATACCTATATGTATATCTCGTTACTGCACCATGAACATGTATCTGAAAATACAAAAAGAAGACAAGACTGCCTAACCTATTTACTAACCATGTATCAGTTACCCATCTTGGTTTGACGTCATACTTCAGCTCCTGCCAACCCATATACAAATGTACATACTCCAAAAAGTAAATGGGAGAAGGCAAGGCAGATGTGCAAAATGGGCGTTCTAACTGTCTAAGCAATGATTAGAAAATAATTTTGGAGGAACTGTGTCTTCTGCCAAAGAAGCGCGATATATGGATTAAAATGATTGTTTTTGCTGCCATAATGTACTTTTTATGGAAGGAAAGAAATCTAAGACTATTCCAGAATACAATAAGAGATTGGGAAGTGTTATGGAAATGTATCGAGGAAATTGTGAAACTTAAACTGTCAAGCTTAAAGGTTATGAAATCTTCTTGTAACGAGCAGAGCTTAATAAGCCACAACTGAAGTCTAATACCTTTCTTTAAACTAAGTTGGTGAAACATTTGCTCTTCCAAATAGCACTTACTTGATTATTCATAAACGAACACACCTTTCACTCTTGCTTGGATCTTCCACAGTGGGTCAATCCAATAATCGGCGTGAGAAAATGACACAAAACCAGCAGTATATTGTTGTCCTCGTATGGACGTTGCCTTACCTTTTTACTGATCCATAGGGAAACCTTGGCAAAATGAATGGTCCATTTCGGTCATTTTAGATCTTAATGGTGAATCAAAGTATCAGACTACTTTTCTAGTTATAACTAACTATCCAAATTGGGGTGACAAATGACGACATGACCCTAAAAAGCAACAAAAACTAAATGGTCTAGGTTGGGTCGTCTTAGTGAGTTCTAGTTAGAAAAAGCCGTCTGCCTAACTTGCTTAATAACCATGTTGTAACTTGTATCAATCAGCCAACAGTGACGAATTCAGCATTCATGGTTAAAGATGACCGAGTGCACAAAATCAATGACACTCCCAGGATCTATACAACTATCACGAACAACATCCAACTAACCAACTTTACACTCTATTCTTCACAAAATACACTAAGCAGCTTTTACATTTCCCATTACCACAGTGCATACTTATGTTACTCCTGTAAAGGATAACATAAACAACACCATGATCAGGCCTCAAAGCTGGCTAATATCCTTTGCCAAGATTATATTTCACATATGAAGGCGGATATATAAACCTGCTGTACCTCCATCCTCACAGCAGCCTAACATATCCATCATCTATAGCGGGAATCATCTATAGCAAAAGATATTGTTAATTTGTTATGACTGACAGATTAAGAAAACCCATTATTCTTTTCCATAGGCTGTGCAGAAATATAACATGTCTACATGACGAAAAGTCCATTAACGAATTAGTATTCCTGTATCAAACATCTAATAGAACCATTAACGAAATGTGATGAGTCTCACCAGCATTTCCTTAGACTCATCTTTATAGTAACATATACTAAAGAATAAAGACGAATGTGATACCTAAAACTTGATCTTGACACCTTGCAATATAGCACCATCATTGTTGTTAATGAATGATAGAATCTGACTCATCAAGCAAAAGTAGCGTTAGCGTTTCCATATATGACCCCATATTGAAGTCCCCACCATAATTTTGAATAATCCCAACACCATTAATATGCCCTGACGAGGGTTCATAAACTTCAATGCTAGACTCTTCACTATCATCATCATATAGTTCAATTACAACTTCACCATTGTTCCTAAACGCTAATACCTTATAGTTCAACTCTTTACCATCAACCTTAACGGTATATATCTTTGTAAACGGGTTATTAGCACCATCCCTCGTCCACACACCGCAAACCAACACCTCACCCTCGTCGCGATACTCAAGTAAACCAAGTGAGTCGTTCACCTTTTCCACATCTATACCATCTAAATGTACTATACTCTCCGGAAGACACACTTCTCCAAACTTCTCGCTCTTCAAATCAAATGAGATAACAATATTAAGCTCAGATCCACCATCGTCATAATAAGCACAAAAATATATAACCCCGTCCACAAAAACCTGCTCGCGCGACAAATCGCAAGATTTAAAAGGCGCACCCGTATACACAAGTTTCCAAGCACGTGTACTTAACGTAAAAACCTCAACTTCCCACGTACGGGGTTTCACACCAACACTAATCTTAACAAGCTTAGGGTCACTTGTATCTGGACAAACACCAAAACCAACAACATCCCTTGCTGCATATCGAGGGAGAACAATACCAACAGATTTCCTAATACTAGGATTCCAAATAACAACCATTCTAGTTCTCGAATCTACGTATCCGTAAAAACATAACAATCCGTTAATGGAACTGAGTAATACTGTGTTTCTTAATAAGGTTAGGGAATTTGGGGCGGTTAAGGGAAACTTTTGTTGGGGGAAAGTATTGTTATCAACAATGGAAGTATATGTTTGGACATTATCATCCAACTGGTAACTTACAAGTAGATGATGTTGTGTGTTTATGTGATTGATGTGGTAGTTTTTAATGAATTCCGGATCATGGATGAAAGACTTCCATTGTTTGGAGACGGAACGGAATTGAACTAGCGATTTGACAGGAAGCCTTTCTATTATTTGTGATTGAATATCGAAAGGGATGTGGTCTGACATTGTTGTTTTTATGTTGTTTTGACAAGTAGGGGTTAAATTTTCGGGTTAAAGCTTCACATGTTTTCGTGCTTTTTTCCTCGACAGTTCCTTTAACAAGCTATAAATTAAAATTAATCATAAGTGAGTCACATTGCACATACAAACCAAGTATGACAACTAGTAAAACAAAACTGACTCGGAAATGTATGTACATTAGCAGATCTGAAAATGACTTGGAAGCGGGAGTTTGTTGATATAAGCTTATTGTAATTTCTAAAAGGTTACTTATTAAATGTTTATAAACAAGAATTACATGAACACTTGGTATAGAAAATCCTGTAGCCGACTTTATAGCATCAACAATTGGTTACTTATTACATTACATCTTATTCAAAAGAAATGTTTATGAGCAAGTGGTTAATAAACAACTATATAATCTTAAAGAAAGTATGAAATAAGCAAACCGAAACACCAAAGTATCTGATTCTCATAAGTTCATATCACATAATCCAGATATTTCAGGGAATCCGATAAACAGCTAATAAGGCAGAAAAAAGGGGGCTTATGAAACACAACAGAAATTGATGAATAATCCTATGAATGATTAAGGTATCAAACCTGTTAGATAGATAGATAGATAGATAGATGGCGGCTTAAGAGATGAAGAAGAGTAATAATGTAGGATGTATAAAGTTAGGATGTATGAGACTGTTATTGTGGTGAAAAACGACGACATGACAGAAAAGCAACACAAAAATAAACGGTCTAGGTTGGGTCTAAGTGAGTTCCAGTTGGAAAGTCGACTAACTAACCTATTTAGAAACCATGTTGTATAAGTTAGCCAACTTGGTTTGACATTAATACTAAGAAATCCACAGCTCTTGCCAACCCATATACAAGAAATGATGGATTTAGGACTGAAAAAGGCCGAGTGCACAATCTGTTTTGTTCAAATATAAGTCTTTTGTATGGATTGAAAAATAGACTTCTAGGCAATGGAATCATAAAATGTTGTAATTTCTTAACAGTGTTTAAAGGCCAAAAAGTATTATTCCTTGTCTGTATAGATATTTGATAAAAGCTTATCGTAATATCTAAAAGGGTGTTTGGCAATGCAGTTTAAAAGTGAAAATATGATTATTTTAGGAACCAATCTCAATGGTAAATAATTAAAGCTAGTCTTTGTCGAAATGAAAGCTTAAAAATAAGCAAAACCCAAACCCAAACCCATATCATATAATCAGGAAGTTAATGAATGAAGAAAGCATATACCAAAAGGTCAAATGAGCGAACAATCATAAAGGGGGGCTTATGAAATAAAAAAGAGAAATCAAATAAACATAAATTGATGAATAATTAAGGTATAGAACCTGTTCGATAGATGGCGGCTTAAAAGATGAATGAACAAGAAGGTGTTTGTTTGTGGCTGCTTTATTATATAACTTGTTTTTAATGTCGGATTTAGTCCTCGTACATTACTCACTTTTACATACCCAATGAAACTTGTATATTTTCCCAAAGTGTAAGGTATCAAACCTGGTATATTGTCTGTATATCAATTGCCTAAAACTGAACCGGACCGGAAAACCGGACCGGACCGAATCGAATCGGACCATATAATTTCAGTCCGATCCTCGATCTTGGGTTTTAGATCATTTCGGTCCTCGGTCTGGTCGGTCCGGTCCGGTTCGGTCTTACAATAAATCTTATCGATTTTGTCTATTAGGACCGCACCGGACCGATCCAGACCGGACTGGACTATTTCGATCCGGTCTCGGTCCGGGGTTTCAGACCATTTCGGTCCTCGATCCGGTCCGATCTTGGCCGGTCTGGTCCGGTCCTAGAGCGATGCTCAGCCCTAGCTATACTTGTTAGGACCATTGTAATAGTTATATGTAATAGGTAGACTAGGAGGTATGTAGTTCCTCCTGGTTCTAGTAGTAGTAGGAGCAAGTCCTGCTCCTGGTCCTAGTCGAAGTCAAACTTTATTATTTACTTAATATTCTGTTAGTATATGCATGAGATATGTTAGGAAAGGATATGCATATCAGTTTTACACGTTTTCTTTAATGATGTATTAGGGTTTCCTTGTAGTATAAAAGGAACCTTAGGCAGAAGGGTTAGACACACCTTCACCAAACGTAGTTCTAGTCATTATCAATATTAGAAATCCTTAGAAAGGATCAAGTCTTTATAGTTATTCTGTTCTTCTTAATTATATTTATATTCTACATTCATATTGTGTATAGAGTCTCTTTGTGATTTGACTTGTGATTACAGAAGTCATTCACCGGTCCTGACAGGCTGCAAGATCTACATTTAGTAGACCCAACAAGTGGTATCAGAGCCTGGAAGGGTCTCTATACAAGAAGAATCAAGTTTTTCTTTTTACTGACATTCTTTTATTATGTCTGCCTCAACTTCTACTCAAACAGGAGAAGACAGCACTCCTAAAATTGTGCAACCTCAGCAGATCCTGGCTACGGTCTCCAACACGAATGGTAAATTCCCTCTTCTGAAGAAGGGAGAATATGATAACTGGGCAATGAAGATGGAATGGTGGATCACTAACACTGATCAAGATCTTTGGAAGATCATTCTGAATGGGAACAGCAGGAAGCTTACTGGACGAGACAAGAATGGTAATATTACCCTTCTTGACCTTAAATCTCATGAGGAAATCATAGCTATTTAGAAGGAGGTAAAAGCAAAAACGATTTTGCTTCAATCTCTTCCTGAAGATCACATGGGTGACTTCTACCATTTGGATGATGCCAGAGAGATCTGGAATGGAATAAAA
Organism: Glebionis coronaria; assembly: GCA_025667525.1. Lineage (NCBI taxonomy): Eukaryota > Viridiplantae > Streptophyta > Magnoliopsida > Asterales > Asteraceae > Glebionis > Glebionis coronaria. Next base: position 13,058 of record JANFOE010002854.1, read on the forward strand.
GCAAGGTTCGGTGGGAATGAGGAGTCAAAGAAAATGCGAAGGTCCATGCTGAGAGATGAATTCACAGAATTCAAAATCTCAGAAACTGAAGGTCTAAATCAAGGGTATGATAGGTTCCAGAAGATATTGAGCCAGTTGAATCAACTTCGGTCAAAGCCTGATGATGGTGACATTAATGCAAGGTTTCTTAAAGCCTTACCCTACTCATGGAATCAGGTGGTGATCTCTCTCAAAGCCAAAGGTGGGCTTGACTATCTCACTTTTGATGATCTGTTTCATAGGCTCAGAACTTTCGAACCCCATGTAAGAGGATTTTCAAGTGACTCTTTTCCCACTCCTGCTAATTCAGCCTTTGTGAGTTCTATGACATCTAGTCCCATGTCATATGCAAGTAGCCCAAGCAATACTGTCTCCTCTCAGCATACTGTTCAGCATACTTCTGCTCCTGATCCTATTGCCAAGTCTGGTAGTATGGTAGAAGCTGTTCTTCATTCTTTTGTGGCTGATGTTAATGCTGAACAACAACTTGCTTTTGATGACTTCAAACAGGTCGATAAACTTGACCTAGATGAGATGGATCTTAAATGGCAGATGGCCATGCTTACTCTTAAGGTTTACAAGTTTGAGAAGAAAGCAGGAAGGAAATTTAACTACAACTCTCGGGAGCCAGCAAGATTCGATAGAAGCAAGGTACGATGCTATAACTGCCAGCAACAGGGTCACTTTGCAAGGGAGTGCCCTAGCAAGAATGATCAGGAGAAGAGCAGGTACTCCGCTTTCAAGGTTCAGGAGATAAAAGATGACAGGAAGGCATTGGTATCTGTTGACTCTATGGTCAACTGGAATGATCATCAGGCTTCTACTCTGGAGTCAGCTGAGTCCTCGACTGATGTGTTTGCAATGATTGCTGGGAATCTCTCTGATGCAGAAGAAGCAGACGAGTTTGCTCTTATGGGCATCTCACCTCAGGTACAACATTGTCCTCTTGGTTGTCATGATAAATACTCAGAATTGTTGTCCCAATTTAATGAAGTAAATGATCAAAATGATAAGTATTTTTTAGAGGTTCAAGCCTATAAGGCTTCATTAAACACATTGGAACAACAAAAGAGGTGGTTACAAGATACACAACGTGCGTATGAGGATAAAATCAGGATACTAAGCATTGATTTAGAAAACACTACAAATATGCTTAAATATACAGAAACTGAAAGAGATGCTAGTATCAAAGAAAAAGAGGAGATGCAAACTAAATTAGATGCTACAATGCTAAGATTTGACAAATGGCAAAAGGCACCTAAAAATCTTTCAAAATTAATTGATAGTAGCATGTCTGGCAGAACTAAAAGAGGCTTAGGATTTGAAAATATATATTGATTCAGAAGATGTATTTGATTTATCTTTCTCAAGTGTCTTTGATGCCGACAAAGAGGATGAGGGCAAACCTAGTTACAATAGGTTTAAACCAGCAGCAGAAATGCATGCTGTCCCTCCTCCTCTTACTGGAACTTTTATGCCCACCACATGGCATAATGACTCGGATGGATCACAGATGCTTGAGTCCCCAACAAGTTCTACTAATACTAATGACTTTGTCTCATGTACTTTCAGTGACAAAGCCGGTGACTCTGCATCTAGTGGTTCAAGTGAAGAGTCAAGACCTACAAGTTCCAAGTTGAATGAACATGCTGCTACTGGTGCTAGGACGTGTGAAGAAAAAGTTGCTGTCAAGTCAAGTGTGTCTGGTCCTAGTTTATTGAGTCCTAGGAAGAATGTTTTTCCTAGAAATGTGTGTAATAAAGTAGGCAGTATGAAACAATCTCATTCTAATAAAAGGTCTTTCAAAACATGTTTTGTTTGTGGCAGTGCCTTTCATTTAATTAAAGATTGTGATTATTATGACACACATGCATCTGTTAATAATGCTTTTCCTGCTCCTGGTCCACCAGGAGCTGCCTCATATGATTCTAGAAGACTTAATCCTAGTGCTCCAACGTTTAATACTTCTAGAGTATCCTCTACTTTAGCTTCTGATTATTGGAGAAATTGTGGATTCCAAACAACAAGTAATTATTTTCAAAATTTTAATCCAATTTATTCACATAATTTGGACCACACGTATTTGGGTTTGGGAAATTTGGGAACTGCTGTTAAGCCCTCAGCAGGTTGTTCTTGGTCAAATAATAATACCCATATGATGCAAAGGCAACCAAGGAACAACGGTGGATCTCATCAATCTTCTTGGCACTATTCTAAAGATCCACAAGGCAGGCTCAAACCTGAAAAGGTTTGGGTCCCCTTAAGACACTAACTTTTGCATTTTTATTATCTTGTTGTTGTAGGTTACTCCATACCAGGATCCTAGTCTAGGCATTGTTGATAGTGGTTGCTCCAGGAGCATGACTGGAAATAAAAGTCTTCTCTCTAACTTTGTACCTTTTCATGGAGGCAAGGTCTATTTTGGTGGGGGTGAAGGCAGAATCACAGGCAAAGGAACGATAAATACTCCTAATCTAAACTTTGAGCAGGTCTACTATGTGGAAGCACTTCAACACTTCAACTTGATTTCGGTCTCTCAGATTTGTGACAAGAAGCAGTTTGTTCTCTTCACCGATACTGATGCACTTGTGCTTTCCAAAGACTTTCAGCTTCCGGATGACTCACAAGTTCTACTCAGAATCCCTAGAATACACAATCTCTATAGCATCAAGTTGAATGAAGTCAACCCTACTGGTCAACTAGCATGTCTGGTTGCTAAAGCCTCAGAAGATGAAGCCACTAAATGGCACCGAAGGATGGGGCATGTGAACTTCAAGACCATTCACAAACTTGCAAATCTGAATCTGGTCTCTGGTTTACCTCCCAAGACGTTTCGAAATGATATAAATTGTATTGCCTGCAGCAAAGGCAAACAGCACAAAGCATCCTTCAAGGCCATTACTGCTCTTAGTCTTATTACTGAACCATTGCAGCTACTACACATGGATTTATTTGGTCCTACTTCCATTCGAAGCATTGACCACAAGCAATTCTGTCTGGTGGTAACTGATGGATATAGCAGGTTTACGTGGGTGTTCTTCATGGCTGCCAAGAGTGAGACCTACTCAATTCTTAGAGATTTTCTTACCTTGATCGAGAACCAGTTGTCTAAGAGAGTTAAAGGTATTCGTTGCGACAATGGAACCGAGTTTAAAAATAAAGACCTCATCACACTTTGCAATGCTAAGGGCATCAAAAGAGATTATAGTGCTGCTCGGACTCCTCAACAGAATGTTGTGGCAGAAAGAAAGAACAAGACACTAATAGAAGCAGCAAGAACTATGCTTGCCGATTCCAAGCTTCCAACCATGTTCTGGACAGAAGCTGTTAATACTGCAAGTTATGTTTTGAATAGGGTTTCTATTACCAATCCTCACAAGAAGACTCCTTCTGAGCTGCTCACGGGCAAAGTTCCAAATATTGCTCATTTGAAGCCTTTTGGGTGTCCAGTCACCATTCTGAATACTAGTGACTATTTGGGGAAGTTTGATGGCAAGGCAGATGAAGGATACATTGTGGGATATTCAGCTCATTCTCGGGCGTATCGTGTCTACAATCTTCAAGCCAAACGGATCATTGAAACTATCAATCTCAGGTATTTTGAGGAGAAGTCAAACATCCAAGGCAAGGGTCCAGAATGGTATTTTGATCTTGATTATCTTAGTGATTCGTTAGGATATTTTCGTTTCAAAACTAACCATGATGTAGGACCACAAGTGTTTGCAACTTCTAGTACTGGTGTTCCTTCTAGTCTTTCTGATTCAGATGATGTGGATGAAATTTTTGTGGTTCCATCCTATTCCACCATAGTTTCTCCTACTCCTCCTAGTGATGCAACTCCATTGGATGTACAGGATTCCCAAGCAGCTCTTGACACTCTTCTCAAACAACAACAAGAAGCTACTAAAGCAGCTGCTCAAGGTAGTTTTGAGTTTCCCTTGGTTGAGCCTACTGACAAAGTTTCTCCTAGTACTCCAGCTTCTGCTCCTAGTGCTAGCTTATCACCTACTGGTACTCCGGCTAGTGAGTCTGCTTCCAATACACGTTTCTCCAGTCCTTCTGATTTGGGGAACCATGAAAAGAAGTCTTCTACCAAGCTGGATGATATTCATAAACAACCGGTAGATGGGATTTTCCAAAATGCTTCATATGATGCGGACTTTGTTGGTGATCTCAATAACTTGGCACCAGAAGTGGAGGTTTCTTCCAATCCAGTCTTGCAATCACATAAAGATCATCCTACCACTCAAATTATTGGAGATCCTGGTTCTACTGTCAAGACACGCAGAATGCAGCAGAAGGCCTCGTCTGATCATCATGCTCTTGTGGGCTATATTGAGGATCAAAAGCGTAATAATCATACGGACTTTCAACACTGTTTGTTTGCTTGTTTTCTTTCACAGGTGGAACCTAGGTCTGTTTCTCATGCTCTTGTGGATCAAAGTTGGGTGGAGGCTATGCAGGAGGAAATGCAACAATTCTTGTTTCAGAATGTTTGGATTCTGGTTGACTTACCAGATGGAAAGACAGCTATCAATACCAAATGGATTCTCAAGAACAAGAAGGATGCACAGGGAATTGTCGTAAGGAATAAAGCTAGGCTTGTCGCACAAGGACACACTCAAATTGAGGGCATTGACTATACTGAAGTCTTTGCGCCGGTTGCAAGGATCGAGGCCATTCGTCTGTTTTTGGCCTTTGCTTCTTATGTTGGCTTTACGGTGTTCCAGATGGATGTCAAGAGTGCATTTCTCTATGGCAAAATTGACGAGGAAGTGTATGTTACTCAACCTAAGGGGTTTGTAGATCCACTTCATCCCAAGAAAGTCTACAAGGTGGTCAAGGCTCTTTATGGGTTACATCAGGCTCCTAGAGCTTGGTATGAGCGTCTTTCAACTTTCTTGTTAAAGAATGGCTATAGAAGAGGTACTATTGACAAAACACTATTTCTTCGGCGGAATTCCAAGGATATTATCCTTGTTCAGGTTTATGTGGACGACATTATCTTTGGTTCTACAAGGAAGGAGTGGTGTGATGAGTTTGAACACTTGATGAAAGGCGAATTTCAGATGAGTGCAATGGGAGAACTGTCATTCTTCCTTGGTCTTCAGGTCAAGCAACAATCGGATGGGATTTTCATCAGTCAAGATAAATATGTCCATGAGATTCTTCAGAAGTTTGACATGGATCCTCTTAGACCAGCAGCAACTCCTTATGAAGTTGCTAAAATCAAACTTAAGAATGAGCCAGACCCCCCGGTAAATGTTCACATGTACAGGTCTATGATTGGCTCCCTCATGTATTTGACTGCATCACGTCCGGACATTATGTTTGCAGTAAGTGCTTGTTCTAGACACCAGGTGACTCCAACGGTTTCGAACTTAAATGCAGTGAAGAAGATTTTCAATTATATCAAGGCTCAACCTAAATTGGGTCTATGGTATCCTAGAGAATCTCCTTTTGTTCTAGAAGCCTATAGTGATAGTGACTATGCTGGTGCTAATAATGATAGGAAGTCTACTACTGGTGGTTGTCAATTTTTGGGTCGTCGACTTATTTCATGGCAATGCAAGAAACAGACAATCGTAGCTACTTCTTCAACAGAAGCTGAATACGTTGCGGCTGCTAGTTGTTGTGGACAAGTTTTGTGGATCCAAAATCAGATGTTGGATTATGGTTTCAATTTTATGAATACCAAAATTTTTATTGACAATCAAAGCACTATTTGCATTGTGAAGAATCCTGTTTTTCATCAGCGGACGAAGCATATTGAAATTCGGCATCATTTTATACGGGATGCCAATGAGAAGAAGCTGATACAGGTTCTTAAAGTTCATACAGATGACAATGTTGCTAATTTGCTGACTAAAGCTTTTGATGGTCCTCGGTTTAACCACTTGGTGGTCCATATTGGGATGGTCAATCCTTGAAGTCTAGGATTGAGGGGAGGCAAAGCCTAAGGGGAGGCTTTGTGTACATATTAGGACAGACTAACGTTTTGATAGAATTTAACAACATATTTTCTTGGTTCTGATGGTGTGTGGTGCTTCTGATGGAGGATTTTGCTCTCTTCTGGTGGATATGGCCTTACATGACTGGCTTCTGGTCCTCTTTGGTCAGCTTCTAGTTATACTTGGTTGGCTTCTGGTGGTTTAGAATCCTTCCATGTCAAGTGGTGTTTGGCTCCTGGTACTGGTCTGGCATACTGTTCATTCCTTTTGTCCTTTGTTAATCACGTTTTGCTCCTGGTCTGACATTGTGTGCTTTGACTGTTGGTCAACGCTCCCAATCCTGGTATTTACAAGTTTAAATTAAGCATGTTAATTGAGAATTGGTAATTATGTTAAAAAGGGCAAGTGGTTACTATGCAATTATGGTTTAATTTGAAAGGGCAACCCCTCATTAATAGGGGTGAATGAACAGTTACCTCTTTCTTTATATATGGTCAACATACACCCTTGACTCACTCATTACAATTAACACACACACAAAACCGCTTCTACTCTCTACACCCTAATCACAATCCTTCTTCCTTCCATTAATCAAGATCCATGGCTGCTCTTGCTTATCAACCTGCTCACAACCGAGTTGCTTATCTGAGTGATGGTCCCCATCGTGAAAATTTTGCTGACATCTTGGATTTCATTGAAGCTTCTAACCTAAGGTTTGCATTTACTGTCTGTCCCACCATATATGATAGTGTGATTCGTCAATTTTGGGCGTCTGCTCAACTTGTGAATATGGCTGGTCGTCCACGTGCACTCCATGCTACCATAGATGGATGTGCACATGTGGTGACTGAGGCTTCTATACGCTCTTCTCTTCATCTTCAGGATGAGGGTGGTGTTGAATCCATCCCCAATGTTGAAGTATTGGAGGGGATGGCTGCTTTAGGATATGAACATGGGGGGAAGTTTAACTTCTAGAAAAATAGGTTTTCCCCCCAATGGAAGCTTCTGGTTCACTTTTTAATCAATTGTATGAGTCCCAAGTCTGGGAGTTGGGATGCTTTCCCTACTCCTTTGGCTACTGGTCTTATTTGCTTAGCCCAGGGTAGAGTGTTTAATTTTTCTCATTATCTATTTGAGGGGATGGTTAGTAATTTGTCTACTGCTGGTTCGAGAAAGAAGTTTCTCATGTACCCTAGGTTTCTTCAGCAAATCCTTGTTTGCATTCCTCGTGATAGGACTGAGCATGTGCCGTCTAAACTTACAGCTAAAGTGTATTACAATATGGTCAATGGGTTTAGTGGGGAATGGAGGCCCCTGACTGAAGCCATGTTGGGATTGGCTCAGGGTCCTATGGGTGAGGAGGAGGAGGCTCCTGAGTTTGTTGTGATTGATGATGACCCAATGGAGGAGGAGGCTCCTACTGGTGGTGCCACTCCTGTGGTTGAGGAGGAGCTGGTTGAAGAGGTGGTGGTTGAAACACCATCCCCTTCCAAGGCTGGTCCTTCTTCAGTCCCACACAGGTCTACATTTATGGAGACTCCACCTCCTAGTCCTGCCCCACACTCGTCTGATAAACCGTTTGATGCTAGTACTCCCCAGGTTGACCCACATGTTGCTTCGGGCTCCAATGATGCTTTCCCTGATCCAAGTTCTCTTGGTGGGCAGGCGGAGGAGCCTACTACACTGATATCTTTGCTTGATCTTATGCGCAGGTACCATGAGCGGATGATTTGTTTGGAAGCTGATTTAAACCAACATCGGAAGCTTACAAGGGAGTTTGTTCTTCCTCTGGCTGATCGCATCAAGGCGTTGGAAACTCAGCAACGGCGTCGCAAGAAGCATGTGGTCCAATCAGATTCTGATGATGAGGGTGCGGAGAATGTTGAGGATGGCTTGACATTGTTGGCAAAGGCTGCCTTTGCTGATAAAATTTATGATGATTTGCCGGTTCCTCCAACATCCTCTAGTGTTCCTTCTCCTGGTGCTATTCCCCCTTCTATGGGTGGTGATTCTGATCCTGCTGATGGTTCTCATGCTGGTCCCTCTCATGATTTGAAGGGCAAGGCCCCAATGACTGCTGCTCCATCCCCATCTCGCAAGCATACCCGTCTCCAGATTGAAGAGGAAAGGCTTGGTGAGGAGGCTGCTCGTCGGGTTCAAGCTGAGATTGATGAAGCTGATCGGGCTGCTGAGGAAGAGCTTCGAAAGCGCAGGCGTGAACAGATTCAGCATGATGCCATGCATTGGAGTGATAGTGAATGGATGCAAGTTTTGACTGTTCCCACTCGGGATTATGCTCAGTTTAAAGATCTTTTGGGTGATGATGTTGATGAACACAATTGTATTCCGCGTGCTATAGTATTGATGCGTAAGCATCAGTTGGCTCTTGCTGCAAAACTTAAGAAACAGCGAAGGAACAGACCTTTATCTCAGGCTGAGGAGCGCCAGCAGATGCAACGTTATGTGAAATATCAGTCTGCTGCACATTTTAATGCTCCTTGGACGTGGGCACGGGTGCGGGCTTTGACTTTTGATGAGCTAAAGGCCCTTTATGAAAAGATGGTTAAGCGTCAGAGTCAACCTATTCCGGAAAGATTTATTTACCATCCTCGTGGTGTGACTTCTTCTACGCCTGCTGATTCTACTGGTCCTTCGTCTGCACCCACTCCTGGTTCTGCTGCTAGTCCTTCTGGTTTTGTTGCTACTTCTGTTGGTCCTTCTACTTCACCTTTGGTTGCTCCTATGGGTTCTACTGCTGGTCCTGCTACCACCATCTTTGCTACTACCACCACCACACATGTTCCTACAACCACCTTTGTTACCACCACCATACCTACTACATATGATGTGCCATCTCCTTCACCACCAATTCCTGTAACTCAACCTACTCCTACTTCTGATGCAGCTCCTAGTGGTCCATTGGGTGGACACATTCATGAGTCTACTTCTACTGCTTCCCCTGCTACTGCTGAGGTTCGGGTAAAGGTTGAACTCACACCTACTGATCCCACACCAAGACGTTCCCTTCGCCAGAAACAAGCTCGTCGTATTCGCCGTGGTAAGACAGTTCCTTTTGAGAAGCGTGATCCTGAGAATTTAATTGATGCAGCTTCAGACAGCGATTCTGACTTACCCTTGGGCAATGGGAATATTACTGGTTATGTGGTTGAGCGTTCTACAACACTTCCTGGCGGCGTATCCCATCGGATTACGTTGAGTGATGGGTCTGTGCGATTGGCAACGGGTTTGCAGGGTGTGTTGTCTTGGGCTGACCGTATGGATCTTATGGCGTTGTATGGACTTGTTGATTCTAGTATGCCGTTTGACCCCATGGCTGTGTCTTCATGGCCTGGTCTGCGTATCTGGGCTGATCTCAAGCTAATGTTAGATGCTCCTCCTAATGCTCCTGTTTCGGGCATATGGAAGGATCAAATGCAATGGGAGATTCTGCGCTGGAAGCTATATGCTGGATGTGGTGTTCATATGTTGGAATTAGAATCTGGTCATATGGTGTTTATGCTGACGGACGTGGAGTATCCTTTGACTATTTCTTCGATGGAGGCAATGTTGGCGAGTCACTTGCAAATTTCTACTGCTCCATCTGGAAATGAGTCGTCTATGGCCACGGCATTGGTAGAAGGTATTCAGGCGCGGTTGATAGCAGATAAGAAGGCTGCTTCTGGTATGTAAGGTGCTTGGGTTGTAAGTGTTTATGCTTTGTATTTTTGTTCATTTATTCTTATTTTCATTCTTTTCACCAATATGTACAGTGATTGGTGAACTTGATTCTTTATAGTTAAAAAAAAAAACTTTTTATATAATATCTGCTTATACTTTTAACACAGATTAGCTTGTATACTTGTGAATAATATCCCTTGGCTGCTTAACATTGTGGGTTCTGGTTACTGATTTGCGATTGTCCTGGTACTTGGTTTCACTTGGTGTTGGACGTGGTCCACACAACAAATGGTTCTCAACTTACCATGTCTAATCGACAAGAAAAAGTTGATTCACCTTGAGGGTACGGCTCCTGGTGCGATTCTCAAATCCGTTGATGGTTGCCAGGTTACCCAAAACTGGATGGTTTTCACTTGCCATAGTCTTGGACTGAAAAGTGGCTAATCCAAGGGGGTACGGCTCTTGGTAAAGATCTTATCAAACCCGTTGATAGCTGTAATAGCTTGCTTAAAGCTATAGGGTGTTCAACTCACCGATGCTTCATTGCTAAGAGTTGGCGAGTCCAGAGGGGTACGGCTTCTGGTAAAGACGCATCAAATCCGTTGACGGCTGTGATGGTTTGCCTAAAATCATCAGGGTACCCCCACTCACCATTGATTCACGTTCTAAGAGTTGGGCTGGGTTCTGGTCTCCCAAGGTGATGCTTATTCCACCAGAATGACTAGCTAGCCCAAGAGCGAGCAGCTACTTGGTAAAGGCTTATCAAATCTGCTCATGTTGCTGAGAAGATTCAACACGATGCTGATTTGTTCCAAGCTTTGGAGAAGCTTCTAGTGATTTATGTTGCGGCGGTTACTCTGATTCTTATCTTGTTGATGCTGCTATTTGTTTTGCTGATCCAATCCTCGAGCTTTCTTTGCACGTTTTCCAGGAAACTTGAACTCAACAGGTCAAATTCAAGTTTAGGGGAGGATTGTTAGGACCATTGTAATAGTTATATGTAATAGGTAGACTAGGAGGTATGTAGTTCCTCCTGGTTCTAGTAGTAGTAGGAGCAAGTCCTGCTCCTGGTCCTAGTCGAAGTCAAACTTTATTATTTACTTAATATTCTGTTAGGATATGCATGAGATATGTTAGGAAAGGATATGCATATCAGTTTTACACGTTTTCTTTAATGATGTATTAGGGTTTTCTTGTAGTATAAAAGGAACCTTAGGCAGAAGGGTTAGACACACCTTCACCAAACGTAGTTCTAGTCATTATCAATATTAGAAATCCTTAGAAAGGATCAAGTCTTTATAGTTATTCTGTTCTTCTTAATTATATTTATATTCTACATTCATATTGTGTATAGAGTCTCTTTGTGATTTGACTTGTGATTACAGAAGTCATTCACCGGTCCTGACAGGCTGCAAGATCTACATTTAGTAGACCCAACAATACTCACTTGTTTAATGTCAGATATATCATATAGTATCTCAGTTTCCCATTGATCTTTTGTAAAATTTTATTATTCTAATAAAGTGATGTTACAATAATAATAATAAATATAATTAAATTAGAAAAGGTGAAAATAAAAGTAAGTTGCAAAATGCATCTTTCGTAAAAAGATAATGAAAAAATATTTGCATCGTTCGTCTTAAGAGATGTATTATATCTAACGTTTGACTAACAAAAAATGTGAGGTGTTAATGACAAGGATGTAAAGTTTTTGAGGTTTAAAAGAAAGTTCGATACTGAATATGTGTTTGAAAAATTTACTAGTCAGTTGAATTAAGTAGTAGCTCTAGTGATTAGCTTGGAGCCTTGGAGTGGGGCTCAGCGGTGGAGTTAGACTAGACCAGACCAAAGACTAAATTGGTCCAAAACTTCGGACCGAAATGGTCCGGTCTTGTCCGGTATTCGGTGTGGTCCCTTCCTAATTAAGCAAAATAAATAAATTTTTGGTAAGATTAAATTGGACTGGACCGGACCGAGGACCGATATGGCCTAAAATCACGGACCGAGGACCGGACCGAATTTGCTCGGTCCGGTCCGGTCTGACGGTCCAAATTCTCACCCTTATCTTACTAGATAGATATTTTTATGTAAAGTATTTGTAACATATTTAGCTTGGACTCTTGGAGCACTAGATAGATGTTTTCTTATGTACTAAAGGTATATGACAACGTAGTTCATAGATATCTAACGCTTTCAAATGATATTTTTTGAAAAACGAGCATTTCAAAAAGATACAATAATACATAAAATTATTTGATGTTTGACAAACGAACATTAAAAATCAAAATGAATCAACATTCATCGCTCTTAACGCTCCTATCGACGATGATTAAGATATCTAACTACACAAACAATATTAAATTTTCTACTATAAAATAACATAAGTGAGATAAACTTGTTAGATAGCTGCTTAAGAGACGAAGAAGAGGGTGTTGTTTAATTAAGGTTATTCATTTGTAGCTTTATACCAATTTAGTCCTTGTAGTACTCACTTTTTGTACTTTTCTTCGAACTTCTTGCCCGTTTTGTTCTCGTTTATCATCGTCTACACTAACGTTCGTTAATTTATACAAGGTTTTTAACCCTCACATCCATCTTTATACTTTAATTTACTAAATTTGAGAGTTGACTACATTTTTGGTCGTTGAGCTTTGCGCGAGTATTTCACTTTTGATCTAATTTTGAAAAAGGCTTAAGTTCATATCATGTTCGGTCTAATGTTCATGACACCATTGTTTTTTTTATGTTTGATCGTTAGATAAGAAGATATCTTTGTCTCTACATAAACTACCACACTCGCCTCTTGATGTAGGCCGACATGTTGGTGAATTAAGCCCACGCACTTTCGAAGCTTTGATCAAAAAGAGTAAAAGGGCTAGGAGATGTCCAATTAGATTTAAGGACTTTGTTACGAAATAAAATTATTACTTATGTCTTATGTTTTGTTTTGCATACCAATATAAAAAATAGACGAGAATAACAATAAAATAAGGAAATAATGAGTTTATTAAACATTTCTTATTTAACAACACTTCTATAATTATAATCATTAAATGTGTATATATGTGAAAATAGTGAGTTTATTAAACGCTATTTTTACAAAATTATAAGTTTTAAACACAACCTCATGGACTGCTATTAGCAAAACTCATAAAATAATACTCTTTCTCACACTTTTGCCTATTTCCTACTCCTTTCTTCGTCATGTTATTTTCTATCTTTATCAATCTCACCTTATTTAAACATCATAAAAATAAATCAACACCTCATCTCTTCTGTTATTATTATTATCATTATTATTACTTATCAGTGATAGTATATTTTATTTTTATTTATTAAAAATTAAAAGATATATAAAAGTTAATGAAACCAAAACTATTATTATTATTATTATTATTAATTTTTTTATTATAATAATATTATTATTATTATATTATTATTATTATTATTTACAAAAAGTTAGTGGGTAGCCTAGAAACAATTTGGGCTCCCACTCCTCTAGTAATATTATTATTATTATTATTTATAATCATCACTTTATTAAAATAATAGGTTTTTATAAAAAGTTAGTGGGAAACCTAGAAAAAATTTGGGCTCCCACTCCTCTAGCAATAGCAAACCCGGTCCTATTAAACATATAACAAGCACCACGTGGCACAATATCTTGAGTCATAGCGTATATTCGGATCCGCTTTAGTAAGTTCCCCGAAAGAAGAGAACGAGAAGGGGAGAAAACCATATCCAATATTTGCACACTTAGCTTCATATTTGATACGTTTACGGTGTGCAGCCTCAACCACCACATGTCCTGGTGCAAAATCAATCATCCCAGTTTGCGTCAAGGGAGATGAACCTGTTAGATCCACACATACATCAAGTCATCTATTCCAAGAGTAAAGCAACATATCAGCTGGACGTAAGGATTTGTCCCGCCCTCCACCCAGCCCGCCCTCCACTTCTTTACCAACTAAAATCCCTGATCGAAAACATATGCCGAAAAGGGTATCACGCACAATGTTATGCCGATGTTTGATGCCAACAATACCGGAACAAGATACAGCACGGTCGCCATAAATATCCCCACAAAGACTCTCGAGCAAGCTGAGCATGGCTTTTGTACATAGAATAAATGAACACCCAACCGATAGCATAATACACATGTAAATCCTACTGTTCATAGTTTGTCCCAAACCAGAGATGGGAACCACACACTTTATAACTAGTTACATGGAATACCGTACTTACCAAAACCCTAATCTCTCAACAATGGCGGCGATTTTTTCAACCTATCTCTAATCCGATTTCTTGACTCTTTAATCATTAATTCTATCTTGCTAGGGCCCTAATCTTGTTGATGATCCGTGTGATTATCCTTGATTGAAGTTTCCTACAAGTGGACGAGTTCTTGATTTCTCTTTTAAGATTTTTGTGGTCTAGGGTTTAAAATCGTTCATTGTTAGGGTTTGTCATATTTGCGCTCTTAATTGTATTTATTCAGGTGTGTTTGATTGCTAAATGATTGATTAGGGCTTGGTCTGTATTGTTGTCGCTGAAACCCTAATTAGGGTTTTGGGGGCGGTTCAGCTTTTGTGCCCTAATTTGTTGCTAAGGTGTTTGGTTGTTTAATTCGAGAGAATGGAGTCTTTGAAGGCTCATCCAGGTGGTTTTGGTGATAAGTGTAAAAAGGTGGATGAGAACGTGAGGAAGAATGATAACTCGAACATTTCTATGCATGAGTCCTTAACACCGGGATCTTATGAGACACATGTGAATCGTGTGTTTTCGCATGTAACTAACAAGGTTATCCCTAAGGCTTCTTCACATGCTGCATCATCTTCGTCTTTTGTTAATGCTCTCAAGCAAACGCAATCGATTAATAAGCACGTTGTTAAGATTGAGGAGCTTCATAACTCTGAAACAGTTGCAGGGGCGAATGTTGTTCTTCCTTTGAAAGCTATGGAGGAAGTGAGTGCCAGGTTTGAGAATACATTATTTGGTTACTTTATTGGTGATCGATTAGCGTTTCCATTGGTTGAAAATTATGTTAAGAATACGTGGGCCAAATATGTTCTTAAACGCATTCAACTTCACGAGGACTTTTTCATGTTCCAGTTTGACACTAAAGTTGGCATGGAAAGTGTCATGGAGAGTGGTCCGTGGCTAATCAGGGGTGTCCCTTTAATGCTAAATATTTGGACACCAAATGCTGTCCTTAAAAAAGGTGTGATCAAGTCTGCTCCGCTATGGGTACGTCTTCACCATGTTCCGTTAGTGGCATACTCGAAAGTGGGATTAAGTTTGATTACAACTTAGCTAGGGAAACCATGTATGTTGGACACATACACAAGTAACATGTGTGTAAGCTCCTGGGGGCGTAATATGTATGCGCGTGCACTTATTGAGTTCTCATCGGAAGAAGAGTTTAAGAACTCTATTGTTATTGCTATTCCGTTGGTAAATGGAGAGGGACACACGCTTGTTAAAATAGATGTGGAATATGAATGGCTTCCTACTCGATGTGATGGGTGTAAGGTGTTTGGCCATGCTAATGAGAATTGTCCGAAAACCCCGAAGATGATTACTGCTACAAAGGAGAATGAGGATGGTTTTACTGTGGTACAACATAAGAACTCCAAAGGTAGAAAGAAAAACAAGCAGGTTGAGGGTATACGCTTGACTAAACCAGCTCTTTATTTGCAATATCGGAAGGTTGAGAGTGGGAATAAAATAATAAAAATGAAACAATTAAGAGTACAGGGAAGCCAAGACACGAGAAGGCTTCTTCCTCATCTATTCCTACTCAAAATGCTTTTGGTGCCTTATCTGAAAATGATGATGAAAGAGATGATGATCCTCATACTAATGAGGATTGCGATGATGATGAAGTGGATAAGGAGATTATTATAGATGATAGAAAGCCAACAGGGGCAAGCACTCCTGAAGTTACGGTTTCCAATGATTAACGTCGCTTCATGGAATATTCGGGGCCTTAACTTCTCCCCTAAGCAAAGTGAGGTTAGGCAGGTTATTGCGGAAAATAATCTCTCGGTTTGTGCAATCTTAGAGTCTCATGTTGCTACTTCTAAGTTGCACAGAATGTGTTCACTTATTTTTAGACATTGGGATTGGACTTCAAATGGGGTTCTTTGTAAAAAGGACACTCGTATTATTTTAGGATGGAATCACAATGTTGTTGATGTTATGGTTCTTCATCAAGATGACCAAGCTATTCATGTTCGTGTGTGGTTGAAAAAGGAGAGACGCGATGTTCTTTGTTCGTTTATTTATGCTCATAATGATTATAGACATCGGCGTAGTTTATGGGAAGGTCTCAAAAAGCATAAGTTGGTTGTTCAAGATCGTCCTTGGTGTTTGCTTGACGACTTTAATGCGACGTTATTTTTGGAGGATTCTACTTCTAGTTCTTCACGAACATGTGCTGCCATGAATGAATTTAAGAATTATGTAAATGATATTGAAGTTGCTGACGTTAATTGGTCCAGTCTTCATTTTACTTGGAATCAAAAACCAAGAGGAAATGATGGTATTCTTCGAAAATTGGATCGTATTATGGCGAATTTGGAATTCACTTCTGTTTTTGTTGGTTCCCATGCAGTGTTTAAACCGTATCATAACTCTGATCATGCGCCAGCAGTCTTGTGTATTCCCGCGTCAATTAAGGAGAAGCCCAAACCGTTTAAATTTTTTAATGTTTTGACTAAACATGATAGATTTTTAAATGTGGTACAGGAGGCATGGAACAATAATCAAAGTGGTTTCTTTCAGTTCAGTGTGGTGAAAAAGCTTAAATCTTTGAAGAAGCCATTGAGGAAGCTGTTGATTGAGAAAGGAAACTTGCATTTGAATGTTTCTCGTATTCGTAGTGAGTTGGACCAGATTCAAACGATTCTTGATCAAGACCCATTTAACCAGTCGCTTCGAGCTAAGGAGGCGTTATGTGTGGCTGAGTTTAATGAGGCCGTTTTAATGGAAGAAAGGTTTTTGAAGCAAAAGGCGAAAGTTACTTGGCTTAAAGAGGGTGACTCAAACACAAGTTTTTTCCACAAGACAGTAAAGAGTCGTGTTTCCCGAAGTCGCATTGATGCGGTTATGGACAACACAGGTTCTCTTCTTATTAATGATACTGTGTCCGAAGCGTTTGTTGCGCATTATGAACAATTTCTAGGTTTAGCTGATGGGCCTAATGTTTTTCATGAGGAAGGCTTATTTGCTAATTGTCTTAATGAGCAGGTGGCTTCTAATATGGTGCGAGTGATTACTGATCGTGAAATTAAAGAAGCCATGTTTTCAATGGGAGATGATAAGTCTCCGGGTCCCGATGGTTTCTCTGCTGCGTTCTTTAAGGAGTCTTGGAGAATTGTTGGTGGTGATGTTATTAAAGCCGTTCGGGAGTTCTTCACAAATGGTAAATTATTGAAAGAGCTAAATCACACCATAATTGCGCTTGTTCCTAAAGTTAGTATTCCTACGAGGATTATTGACTATAGACCTATTTCATGTTGCAATGTATTATTCAAATGTATTAGCAAAATTATTGCTAATAGGATAAAGGATTGTTTGAAGAAGCTTGTTGATATTAATCAATCGGCTTTTGTTCCGGATCGAAGTATCACAGACAACATATTATTGACTCAAGAGTTAGTGCATAATTATCATTTGGATAGAGGAGCTCCTAGGTGTGCTTTCAAGGTCGATTTTCAAAAGGCATATGATACGGTTGATTGGAATTTTCTTCGTAAGATCCTTATTGGCTATGGTTTTCATGAGCATATGGTTATGTGGATAATGGAGTGTGTCTCAACTACGTCGTTCTCTATCTGCATAAATGGGAACTTGCATGGCTTCTTTCGCGGTAAAAGGGGTCTTCGTCAAGGTGATCCGCTCTCCCCATACCTGTTTACTCTTGTTATGGAAATTCTTACTCGTATGTTGAAAAGAAAGGTTATGGAAGCGGAAGACTTCTATTATCATCGCTTTTGTGACAAATTGGAGCTGATCAATTTATGTTTTGTGGATGATCTCTTTCTCTTTGCATATGGTAATGTTGGTTCTGCCCGTGTGATCCAAGAGAGTCTTGATGAATTCAAGAAGGCATCCGGTTTGGTGCCTAGTCTTCCAAAAAGCACAGCTTATTTTTGTAACGTGTTAAATCACGTTAAGATTTCTATTCTTCATGTTCTTCCTTTTGAGGAAGGAAGGTTTCCGGTTAAATACCTTGGGGTTCCATTGATTTCTTCGCGGCTATTGATTAGGGATTGCAAGGAGCTTGTGGAGAAAATCCACAATCGTGTTGATGATTGGAAGAATAAAACATTGTCTATTGCCGGTCGACTTCAGCTTATTCGTTCGGTTATAGGTTCTATGAATGTTTTTTGGGCTACGGTGTTTATGCTTCCGACTAAAGTTCTTCATGATATTGAACAAATTATGAGGAGTTTTCTATGGTGCCCTGGTGATACTAATAAAGGGAAATCGAAGGTTGCTTGGGAGGTGGTATGTCTTCCTAAGGATGAAGGTGGTTTGGGCATTAGACGTTTATCTCATTTTAATGCGGCGTTAATGGTAAGTCATATCTGGAAGTTACTTTCTAATAAGGACTCGCTTTGGGTAAGGTGGATTAGGGCGTATAAGCTTCATACTCGTAATTTTTGGGATGTGCCTATTAGTGGTAACATGTCTTGTAGCTAGCGGTATATTCTACGTTTGCGGCCCATGATCCGTGATTTTGTTTGGCATAAGATTGGTAATGGAGCTGCTACCTCGGTCTGGTTTGATAGGTGGTGCGACATCGGGCCATTATCTAACTTTGTTTCGTATAGGGATATCCACAGGTCTGGTCTGAATCTTCAATCGATGGTTGCGGATCTGATTCATGCAGGTACGTGGGTTTGGCCTCCGTATATTAGTTCTAAGTTCCCGGTGTTATCTACTTGTTTAGTCCCGGTGAATAATGAGCAAGATAGTTTGGTATGGCGTCTTAATGATGGTTCTTTCAAGTCATTTTCTGTGAATCTGGTATGGAATGCAATTCGTCCAAGAGATAATAAAGTCAGTTGGTTTCATGTGGTGTGGTTTCCTAATAATATTCCGCGTCATGCGTTCAATCTTTGGCTTATTATCAAGGGTAAACTTAAAACACAGGATCGCGTTTGCTGGTGGGAAGCGGTTAGCAATCTTGGTTCTTCATGTTCGCTATTTGCTGATTCAGTGTGGTCTCATATGAAATCTTTGGCTGGACTTTCTCATGTTCCTCATAATGTTTATACTATTGTTGATCAGATTGGTCCTAACGCAAATCACAAGTCGACGCATATTGTTGTGGCTAAATTGGTTCTTGCGGCTTCCTCGTACTTTATATGGCAAGAACGCAATTGGCGTTTATTTAAGAAGTCTAAAAGATCCGAGAAGCAAGTGATTGATTGTATCTACGCGGCTGTTCGCCTTAAACTCCTTTCTTGTAGCTTTAAACGTACTAAAGAAGGGGAGGTTTATGCGCGATTGTGGGAGCTTCCTGACTCGGTGTTTAGATGAGTTTGGTTTATTTTTGTTCATGTACCTTTAGGTGGTTCTTTCCTATTGGTGCCCTTGTTTTTGTAATATTGATGTAAGACGGATGGCATGTCATTCGTTTTTGGCTGTTCAAGCATTATTTGCTTGAGGTTAATGTGACACACAGTCACATTCCATTGTACTTCATGATTTTTGGGTGATTAATATATTTTACCAGGGATGATTCCCTTTTAACCAAAAAAAAACCACACACTTTATTAGAATAACAAAAGCCGCACACTTTATTATTATTATTATCTTTTTTTTATGTTTTTGTCAAATTTTATGTTTTGTACGTTATTTTTTCAATTTTGTACGTCTCATTTGTCATTATAAAATATCAATCCTATTTGACTAGAAAAATACCATAATGTTCAAGACTCATGCAGGTCTCGAAATAGTGACCTCCCATTTCATTTCCATAATGTTTTAAAAATAGTTTAAGGTCGACTTGCAAAAAGGGAGTGAGAGAGGCTCTAACTCTCGACCTCAGGATCACTCAAAACCAATATTTTCAAATCCGGGTCGATCTGGCCGAGTCAACCGGTGACCCGGTTTCGGGCGAAAAACGGGTTGTATTGACCGGGTTTCACATTTTCGAAACCTGCTAGATACGCCAGGTCTAGCCGGGTTTGGGGTGACTCGGGTCAACCCGGTTCTCGAGACCCGGCCAGGTTTTGATTTTCTACGGATTTTTAAAAAAAAATGTAAATTTACGTATTTGTGAAAAAAATTATTTTTACATATTATATTGGTTGGTAAACAATTTATATTTTCAATATACGGGAGTTTTTATGGTTTTTATATATAATTTTTGTTAATTATTAAAAATATAAAAAATATATTTAAAAAAAAAACCGGGTTGACCCGGATCCGATTACTTGACCGGGTCAATTTAAACCCGGGTTTCAAAACTAGCTATAAGACCTACGCGCTAGCCAACTGCGCCACCACCCCTTTTGTTCTGTTTTATCTTAATTCTTTTAAGTTTTTCCTTTTTTTTTTCTGAACTAATAAGTTTTTCCTTTAGAAAAGTAAATTTTAAGAAAAGTAAATAAGGCTCATGCAGGTCTCGAAACTGCAACCTTCGTGTTTATTTCCGTAATGTTTTAAATATAGTTTAAAAGATTAGGTAAGAGAGGCTCAAACTCTCGACCTCAGGATCACTCAACCTTAATTCTTTTATATTTCATTTTGAAAAGTAAATTTAGGTAACAAATGAATTCAGGACTAAAAGAACATGAAAGAAAGAAAGATTAAGGAAAGTGATAAAATTTTGTGATAGAATCTGTGATACCAACCTATATCACCTGGTATCATATCTATGGGTTTTCTGACAGGATTTTATTTCCGATACCATTACTTTGATGAACCAAACAATTTTTTAGAAAATGATTTCTTCTTTCATTCCATAACCTCCAAACAAACGGGCCCCAAGTTTTTCCTTTTGAAAAGTAAATTTTAAGAAAAGTTAATAGTTGACTGTACTTTTAAAAATAGTTCACGGCTCATGCAGGTCTCGAAACTGCAACCTTCGTGTTTATTTCCGTAATATTTAAAAAAAAAGATTAAAAAATTGGGCGAGAGAGGCTCGAACTCTCGACCTCAAGATCACTCAACCTTAATTATTTTATATTTCATTTTGAAAAGTTAATTTAGGCAAAGGTAACAGTTACCTTGGTGGCGCTAAAAACTCACTGTAGTGAAAAAATACGCAACAAGTGATGAATTCAGGACTAAATGGCCAAGTGCACAACTTTCTTTTATTCGACTTTAATACAAGTCTTTGTATGGATTAACGTATAGACCCATTGTGTTTACGTCGAATAAAAAGACACATCTTGTTTGGCAACTGTTATATGTGTGAGTTTGTAAAGTCAGACATATAGTATTACTAATACGAGTATTAAAGTTAGAAACAAAGGCTATTTGCAGAGGTTTAACGCCTTGAGGAGTTGAAAGGATACACAAATAAACGGTCTAAGCGGGTTCTGGTTGTAACG
Source organism: Glebionis coronaria (assembly GCA_025667525.1). NCBI lineage: Eukaryota > Viridiplantae > Streptophyta > Magnoliopsida > Asterales > Asteraceae > Glebionis > Glebionis coronaria. The sequence goes on from JANFOE010002854.1 coordinate 34,299, forward strand.
ACTCAACTGTCTAATGTGCTTAATAACCATGTTCATGTTGTATCAATCAGCATATACAAACGATGACGGATTCAGCATTCAGGGTTAAGAATGACTTGGTGCACAAGTTGTATAACTGTAATATAAGTCTTTGTAAGCATTAAAACATACGATACGTAATCATGAATTATCCAAATTTCTTACTGTTTGGCTCTTTTGCGCCCAGTAATAACTATTCCTTGTTTGTGAAGAAGTCTTGTATTGACTTTACTGCAGTCCTAGTTTATGGTCAACTAAA